>RJWT010037045.1:0-13130 GCA_004365215.1 Cuniculus paca | reverse complement strand
ACTTAAGATAGCTTAGATGATTGTACTACTAATTCTATCAGTTCTTGGAACAAAACAGTTAACATTCATAAGATTAGACCAATTTTGTATGTCTGTATCTGGTAATCTGAGTAACTCTTTTGAAGATAACTATACAAAATAACAACCTTTGTTACGTTCCTACCACCTTGTTAGAAACCCTATATTGTTATTGTTTTGGGCTCTCTGTTATTGTTATTTATTTGTCTTTATTGTTTCTTGTTTTTCTTGTGTTTTGTTCTGCTATTCCCTCAAACACAGAAAGGATAGATGTACATGTATAGGCTTATGTATCCTAGAACTACTCCTCAAGAGTTTACAAGAACTGATTTTATTAAGTACGAAGTTATGAACAGCTACTTTGAAGAAAATGAGACGTTATGATAGCCATTGCTGATTTCTTATTTTCATGTTCTGAAGTCCAATAATGCTTTTATTCTTTGATTTGATTGGTTTAAGTCTGTTTTCTTTTATTTGATTGCAATATGTGAGAAGGTATAAACAGTTATTTTGAAGAAAACAAAGGACATCGTGGTAGCCATTGCTGATTTCTTATTGACTGGCTTAAAGGCCTGTAATGCTTTCAGTCTTTGGCGTTGATTGGTTTTATATTATTTTGTTTTGTTTGAATTTATTGTGTGTGAAGTTATGAACAACTATTTTGAAGAAAACAGGAGAGACTATGGTAACCTATGTTGATTTCCTGTTGTCTTTTTTTGAAGTCCTATATTGCTTTCATTGTTCTGTTCTGATCTGCTTTGTTGTGTTTTTGTTTTGTTTTATTCTCTTTAAAATAAAAAAAATGCAAAATGAAATAAAAACCTCTATATGTCCTTCTTGTTAGTCAGTTGAAATATTTTTCTCCTGTGATCCAAAATGTGGCATGATGGTTCTTTGACATGTTACCCAAAGCACTTCCCTTTCTGGACTGATGGGTTACTCCTTGGTATTTCTCTGATATACACAATCTATCCATTAGACCTTCACACCGGCTTTTTTCACTGTCTGGGATTCTCCTGTGGCCTCCAACTTTACTTTCCCTCCTTGGCTTGCATTTCTCTTCCAGATCTGACGTGGTGTGATTGTGTCCCCCAAAAGTTTATGTGTTGGAAACTTAATTCCTCAATGCAGCAGCATTGGGCAGTGGGGCTGAATGGGAGAAGTTTGCATCATGACAGTGGAACCTTTATGAATAAATTAACACTTTTCTTGAGGAAGTGTGAGAGTTCTCTTTTGTAGAACTCAATTGCTGACTACAAAAACAGATTGTTATAAAGCAGTCTGCCCCTCCTACTTTGCACCTTTTGCATGTGCCAAATTATCCCTTTACTCTCCACCATAAATTGAAGCACCTTGGGGCCCTCACCAGATCTTAAGGCACTCCAGCTCTAGAACCATCAGCCAAAACAAATCTTTTTTCTTTATAAGTTTCCAGTTTCCAGTATTCTGTTATATCAATAGAAAACAGACTAAGGCAAAACCTTGGTTTATTACTTTTTGGAAAGTTCCCTGAAATGACTGGTTAGTAATTCATCTCCTGTATTTCTACAATATCCCATGCATTCCCACAAATAGCAAAATATATTGGATTAGAACTCTCTTTATTTGCCTGTCATTTGCTCTGGTGTCTACACTGAAAAAGAAGCCTCATTTATGATAACCCCTGGCACCCTTCCTTTCCAACTTGGAGCCCAGAAAAATGACTCCCATAAAGAAAAGTGTTGAGAAGGCTCATTCTGCCACCAATCAGGTAGTGACCCAAGAATACACCATCAATGCTTACAAGCATAATCATGGAATGAACTTCAGAAAGTATGCTCCTGGGTATTCATACAGACCCAAAACTTTGCCATGCAGAAGATAGGGAGTCCAGATATATACATCAATACTAGGCTTAACAAAGCTGCCTGGTCCAATGGAATGAAGAATGTCCCATATGGTGTCCCTGTGTGATTGTCCAAAAAACATAATAAGGGTGAACATTCACCAAATGAGCTCTATACTGTGGTAACTTATGTTCCTGTTATGACTTTCAAAATTCTATAGTCAGTGTACATGACCTTCAAAATTCTATAGTCAGTGTACATGAGAACTATCCACTGATTATCAATTCAAGTTATAAAACTGCCCACCAAAAGCACAATTTCTGACTCTTACCAGGTGTTCTGTGAAAGGTTGTGTAAAGAAATGAATATTAAATCTATAGTTCTGAGCAGATGGTAAATGGCCCAGTGTGTCACAGATACGAATCTTTAACTGAAGTATTTTTGCATGTTTTATTCTGCAACTCAGAACTGGAAGACTTGTATTCCTGTCATTTGGCATGGCACATTGTGCACTGGGAAACTATACCTGACTCATCTTACACAAAAGCAGTCACTGGCTAAGGCAAGGTAGGAAATCTCAGGCTAGTCACTCACATCTGTCATAGCTGTACCCTGATAACTGGTAGTGAGAGAATTAAAGAGAACTCAGATTCTTAGGTCTATTCATGATTCCAGTTCAAGTTCATACATCCTTACAATGACCCTCCTTTTTCTTTCTTGTTTCTATTTGTAGCAACCAAAATGCTTAGCCAGCACACCTAGATTTACAACATTCTCTAAGTCATAGCTAAAGAGTCAATCATTCTTTTGAGTTAGGAAAGTTAAAACAGCATGCTTCATTTTTATCAGAGAATTCCTAAAGGTTGCAGGTAAGCACTTGCAGGCCCAGGCAGGGAGGACTGGAAATCCTGGAGAGCTCAACTGCCTGTCTGTCACCCCCACCTTGGCCATTGACCAGTTCATCAAATTTAGGATAATCAACTTTCATATCCCTTGCTTTGGACTGGGCAATTCTGAGGTATCACTTCCCTCTAGTGTTCCTTCTGGGGTTACGATTAAGCTACCTTCTGCAGTGTTTTGCCTTTGCGTGGCTTTTCCTTGGCTGCTCTGCCTCCCCAAGCCTCCTTCCAGTCTGCTAGGGGTACTTGCTTAATAAATCACTCACTCCTGAATCCCTGCTCCTGGAAAATCTGATTCAAAACAATTTCTCACATCCTTTCTGGAAAGTAGTAGAAAAGGGAAAGGGAAGGAAATAAGAAAAGTAGGGAGAGAAAAGAGAAAGAAATAAAAATATTTTCATTTTGAATTGCCCTATCTTAACTATGGTTTCATAACACATTAACTTCAAGTTCTGGCACATTTCTCTCCACCCTACAGTTTCATGTAACCGTTGCCATTATGTCTGAAATTACAAAGATGAAATGACCTTTAAAGTTTGCAAAACACTTAGTAGACTGAAAGGATCTCAAATCATTGGCAGCTGATAGGCTGAATTCAGCCTTGATCTACATAGCATCAGGCCACTGTGTCTTAAAATTTAATTCGTTATCAACATTTAAACCTGGAATCATGTGGAAATTTCTGTTTTGAACTTCTTTTGTAAAACCGAGAGATTTGATTTAGCAATGCCAAGACTATATTATTGTATGTCATTTGGATCTGAAAAATGGTTCATGATTAAATATTAGTCAAGCTAGAATAGATTCTGCTGAAACAGCAAATAAAAATCAAACGTGAGTATGTTAATCCAATGAAATATTACTTCTCATTCAGTCAAAGTCCAGGGAATATTGCTGAGGGCTATGTTACAAGCAATGACTAAGATACACAAGATTCCTCATTGTGACTCACTATGTCAACAAGCAGCACTCAGGGTTACTGTAGGAAGAAAAGAGAATTGATAAAGGCAATGATGGCTCTTAGTCATCTAGTTCAGCATTTTTCTTTAGAGTTCATTAATCAAAATTTATCTAATGGACTGCCAAAAAGGAGAAGGGAAATATAGGAGAGTGTACACTATCTATTGAACATTATCTCCCCATACCTAGTTGTGATCTCTATTTTGACAATTTTCCTACTGTCTCCCTGACACTGACAATTAGTTTGTCATTTATCATCTTAACCAACCCTCTTCACTCATGATATTACTCTGGGTTAAACGAATCAGTACGATACTGAGGAGTCTCTGGATCCGTAATACTCCACTTCCTTCTTCAGGACTGACACTATCTGAAGTAGCCAGGAGCCCTGGACACACCTCCTTATGAAGGAAAAAGTTCTCCCATCCTCTAGACAAGCCTTCCATCCACTCACCCCAAAATGCTTTTCAGATGAGCATCGCATGCAGTGACTCCCAAGGCCAGGCCTATGACAAGCATTTCTCTATTTCCATTTCAAAAGACACATGGTCACTAGGAAAAGAACTTCTTGAGCAAATATCTTTTTTCTCTGCATATCACTCAATATCTCCCACAGGAAAACAATGTGTAAAATGATGACTGAGTCCTCAAACCAGGCCACAAGCCACACTAAACACAGAAAGTAGTGAGAAATTCTTTATGCGACTGAAATAAGCATTTGTGGGTTAGCTAAGAATGAAACTATCAAAACTTCTGTGGAAAATATCGTAAGGATGAACAGCAGGTTTTTGAATATTTCTCACAATTATTACTTTGTAAGCTAGAAATTATTGTATGGACCAATCTAAAACCAGCTCATTACAGATCCACTTCTACCTTCATGCCTTGTATTAAAATTAGATTTCAAACTCCTTTTATCTTCAGGATAGAGGAAGCCTATTATAATCAGGCAATATCAGTCAAAAGACAGGAAAGACACCTGCTAGCTTCTACAACAGCAAAATTTTCCATAAAGTGCTAATAGAAACATAATGTGAAGCACGTATGTAAACCATAAACTTCTGAAAGTCACACAGCATGCTATGGTTTCACTCATGAATGTCTCCCATAGGCCCATATGTTAAAGGCATGGTTCCCACAGAGGTGCCAGTGGGAGGTGATGGAAACTCTAAGACTTAAGGCCAAGTAAGAGGATGTTAGGCCATCGCAGATGTGTCTCCAAAGGGATCTTGAGACCTGGAACCATCCACATTCTGCTTCCTGACCCTGAACTCGTTAGGGCTTTCTGGGCCACACTCTCATCAAGAGGCACCGGCTGGCCACAGACCCAACAGCAATGGGACTAAGTCATGGACTGGAACCTCTGAAACTCTGAGCCAAAACAATCCTTTTCTTTTTACAAGTTGAATAGCAATTGAACATAATTTATTAAAGAGGGAGATCTTCTTTAGAGGACAACAACCAATGGATTGCCAGGGTATCAGAGAAAGGGAATTGTGTGGTGAAGACTGCCCTGTCAGTGGGTCAAGAAGGAGAGTGTCATGGTGTGGGTCCCTCCAGAATCCAACCTGGAGAAAAGGACTTGTTGCAGGTTATTAAGGAGATGATTCGAGGAATCCAAAGGAAAGGAACTGGAAGAGTAAGATGAAGAGGGAGAATAAAGCTAGTAAAGGAGGGTTATCACCTTGGGTACTAGAATTCAGTCCTGCTGGGGACTTTTGACTCAGCTACGTTAAAGACATACGTCAGAACAGCTCCCCAATAATTTGTATTGAGTTGAAGAATAGCATTGTTCTGAAGCAGAAGGATCTTGGTAAAATAGACATAGAGAAGATTCTTAAGACTCTCTAAGCCTCCTTCGCCACATCTGGGGTTGTAAGTTGCCTTGGAACCATTAAATCTCTCATTTGTATTCATGCATAGGCTGGGCAAAAGGCTATGCTGCCTTGGGATGCCCACTATAGCTGTTAGCCTCCTACAAGACTACAAGTGGATACAGAGAAAGGTTGAGAGGCAGAGCATCTACAGGGGCCCAACTGCATTCTGGTAGGTTTTCCTTTTAGTAAAATAGCTTTATTGGGGGGTATATGACATGGAGTAAATCACACACATTTGGAGTAACAATTTGGTAAGACTATCTTCTGCCACTGTTTTCTGAAAAATAACTTTTTCTTGCACATAGAATTACAGATTGATAGATCTTTCCTTTCAGCCTTTTTAAAGCTGTTACTCCACTTTTTTCTTGTTTTAATTCTTTTTAATGATCAAAAATATGCTGTCAGCAAGGCATGACGATGCATACTTGTTATCTCAGCACTCTGGGAGGCTGAGGCAGGAGGATCACAAGTAGAAGCCCAAACTGGGCAACTTGGCAATTTAGTGAGAGCTGTTCTCAAAATAAAAAAATAAAAAAGTGTTGAGATGTAACTCAACATGGTCTTGGGTACAACTAGTACCACAGACGAGACACTCAATACCAGTTACCGTTTTTGATGAGATTCGGTATAAAGTGAAAATGTAGAGTTCTTGTTGAGGAGTCATTGGAGTTTCAAGAGAGAAACTTTATGATGTTAGACCAAGAATGAGGTCCTCCTAAGAGTAGCACATTGTGCAACTGTGCAGGTCACATTCAGAGAAGTTGGCCCTGATGTCACCCTCTTCTTTCTACCTCTTTGTGTGACTTACTTCTTTTAAATCTGTTGGTTTATAAGATTTTGTCTTTAACACTTGTTTTGGGGCAATTTGAATATAATGTATCACGTCATTTGCTTTATTTTCTTATACTTTGGTTTCATTGGAGTTTCATGGATCTGTGGTTTATTGTTTTCACCAAATTGTAAAACCATTGTCTATTATTTCTTAGAATATTTATTTTTCTGTTCCCTCTCTTCACTTCTTTATCTTCTCCTTTAGAGACTGAAAAATACACATATATTGTATAATATGAAGTTTTCCTGTGGTAACTGATAGTCTTCATTTAAAAAAAAACTATTTTTGTCTCTGCGTTTTTCATTTGGGATATTTTCTACTGTTATGGCTTCCAGTTTACTAATCTTTTCTTCTGCAAGGTCTAATCTCATTAATTTCATTTCATGTATTTTTCATCACAGATATATGTCTTATTTCCTAAGTTTGATATATTTTTTTGTTAGACTGTTGTCTCTCAGTGTCCATGGGGCTTAGTTCTTGGGTTCCCAGATACTAAAACCCTTGAATAATCAAGTGTCTGATATGAAAATGGCATAGAATTTGTGTATAACATTTGAATAGCCTCCTGTATACTTTAAATCATCTCTAAATCACTCATAATACCTAATGCAATGTAAATACTATATAAATAGTTGTTATACTACATTGCTTAAGGAATAATGACAAGGAAAAATCAATTTATATTCAATAGAAATACTAAATTTTAAAAATATATGTATTCTCAGTCCACAGTTGGTTGAATTCATGTATTTAGATTGTATATCTGCTATGTTTGCACTTAACATTTTCTACATATGGAACATAGTTATTATAGCTATCTTTATGCCCTTATCTGTTAATTCTAATATCTGTGTCAGTTCTGTGTCTGTTCCAATTATTTTGTTTTTGTCACCAGTTACTATTTGTTTTCTTCACTTTTTCTATTTCTTTGCTTGCTTTATAATATGGATTGGATGCCAGGGAATTTTACCTTATTGGGTACTGGATTATTATTTTTTTGGTCTTTCTATAAATATTCTTAAACTTTGTTCTATGATATAATTAAATTACTTGGGGACCATTTAATCCTTTCTGATTCTCCTGCTAAGATTTTCTAGGCAAGTCAAAACTGTTCTAGAGCTGATTGCTCCTGAAGCAAGACCCTTCTGGCTACTCTACCCAATTATAAATTTTTCCAATTTGAATGGTGGAAACAGACCTCCTGGTGTATGAACACTGAAAACTGTCCCCTCTAATCTTTTTGGGTGCTTATTTCCATGAATTTCAAATAATTTTTGTTTTCTCACATGAATATTGATCTACTGAGTCTCTGAGCTCACTTGCTCTATCAGTCTATCCTCTATCTGTCATCGATCTATCATGTACCTATCATCTATCTAGCTATCTAGCTAGCTATCATCTATCTATCTCTACCTATCTTCTATCTTAGTTTCCCAGACTCTCAGATTCTCTGCTCTTTCTCCTCGGCTCACAGAGACAGAGGTTTCACCTGCATTCCTCCTCCTTGCATCCTTGCTGATATCATGGCCAAAAAGGCAGTGTTCCAACCTGAAGCTGTCTTTGAGTCCATCTCATTTGTTTTTCATCTCTTAGTGTCTTGAAAATTGTTGTTCTCTATGTCTGGGCTGGAATTTGTTTATTTGTCTGTTGCTGTTTCTGGTCAAAAGTTAAATCCTTTCCTCATTAACCCATCCTGGCTTAAAACAGAAGTCCCTTTGGTTTTCTGACCTGTGTTTTCCAAACAGGCTAGGGTCTTTCTCAACGCTTGATCTCAGCCATAGGTTTAGCACATTACTCATCTCCCAATCATCTGATCCAAAACTACCTCCTATGTCTTCCTGATGCATTCCACCTACCATGGCATATGAGGGATACTTTCTGAGCATGTTATGAGTGATTTTTCCATATTGCTGTCTACTTATATGTATTCTTTCTTTCAAAATTGTTTTCTGGATAAGAACAATTGCTCCCTCAGGAGATCACCATTTCTTCTCATATCTATCATGATCAACTGCAGCTGGCTTTTGTTTCAATGTAGTGTTTTCACGACAATGCTAAGATAGTCTTTTATCACATAAAGACCCTTGTGCTTGTTGCTACCATAAAGATCCCTGCATCTCTGAGACACAGGTGATAGAAGTCAACTGATCTCAACTGTTTGGATTTGTACCACTTGTAACCCTGAAGCCCACACTTTTAAGACTGGGCCTCAGCCAACCAGTACATACTGTGCCTCAACAAAATTAAAATTATGTGACAGACCTGGGAGACTGCTGACACTATGGATACCAACTCCAGTTGTTATAAACCTAGTTAGGATTTATTGCTTTTATTTCTTCATTTATTTCTTTATTTCTTCATTTATTTCCTTCTAGGCCCTAAATCCATGGAAGGCTGGGTTCTTTGCTTAACTGTATCCCCTAGCATAAAATAGGTATTTGTTGAATGAATGAATGAAAGTGTGGTAAGAAAAATATACAAATCTCCAAACTCCATATATTATTAGAGGGCTAGTGATGTAGCTCAGTGGCACAAGGATCTGCCTGGTAAGTACAAGGTCCTGAGTTTGAATCCTGGTACAAAAAAAAACCATATATATTATTAGAATGCCTGAATTGTGGTGACCCTGTGTTTATATCCACCACACTTAGGTTACTAAACATTGCTTTCAGCTGCTTAATAATACATTTATTTATATAATTTCAAACACTTTAAATTTCCAACCTAATGCCTCATATAGTGTCTGGTTCTGTCACTTAGATTTCCAGAATAGAGATCTAAAAGAAAAGAGTCAAATACAAGTACAGTTAGAAACAATGAAGCTAGGGAAGTCATTGCTTTCCACCCATTTAATTTTAAAAAGAAACCTAGGGCCATTTATTCTTCCACCTGTCCTGAGAGAGGTAGGGAATCACATAATAATAACTCACGAGATCTCTGATGTTCTAGGAAAAAGCATAGGCAAGTTGGATCTCCTAGCCCAGCGATGGCCAACCTTTCAGAGCTTTCAATAACATAAACGGCCCACTATAGCACACATGCCAGAGGCTGGCCACTATTGTCATAGCCTGACTTTCAGGCACCTTCATCCTACCTAAATCTTGTTAAGGGTTCATAAATATGTGCTACATGCCATATGTGTAGTAAGATGAATTCTGGGGCAAGCATGCATGTTGAGAGCCCCCAAGATGACTGAACACCCAGTTGATTATTCCTGTCAATCACATCTAGAGATTCAGGGGAAGCATCTGGGCTGAGGCGCATATCCTTTAAATTCCAAAAGCCTTATTTATCTAGAGAGTACTGTTCCTGCTGTGTGATGTGCTGTGATCTGTGATCTGTGATCTGTAATCTGTAACCTGTGTGCAGTGCTTTTGCTTTCCTGTCACCTGGCAACACTTTTCTGTTTGTTCCATATCTTTTGTCATCATGGACTTGCCCTGGGCACAACTTCCTGTGATCTTCGGTAAATGTGTTTACTTGCCACTTGCCACTGGTTGTATGCTAGGCAATTCTTTGCTCATTGTACACAAAAGCCTGTATGATACTTGCCTGTCAGTCAGTAACAATACCATAGTATCACAGAATATCTCAGGAATGCCTTGTGCATTGCTGAATGCTCTTGAAAGAACCTTAAAGTGATCATCATTTTACCATCTTCACTTGAAATCCTTCTTGAATGCTTCTTCTAGGGCCTTCTAGAGGTTTTGTATGGTAAATAAAATTCTCCCTTTTAAAATTTTCAATCTGATTAAACACCTAGAAGACCCACATTTATTATTATCATTGAGACATCAGGAAAATAAAGCTCAGAAAACAGAAAAACTCCTCAAGTTCTTCAGCAAAGAAGACTGGAATTAGACCCTCCTACATGAGTATAATGTGGTTTCACTAGCTCCATCTGAAACATGAATGTTCTCACTGGTGCGCTTTTATCTCAGAAGAATAAACACTTCCTGGTGTTTGGTTACTAGAATAGTGGATCTAACACTTGACCTGCTGCCGCTGTTGGGAACAGGATCAGAATTTTGTGCAAACTATTTGAAGTCCTCTGATGAAGGACTGTGCAGTATGAATATTTAGTCATGTCCTAAACATCTGAAGGACTGAACTATGTTTATCCAGACCTGGCAACTCCAGTATTCAAAACTGTTTTCCTGGAGTACCCTGGAGGGGTTAGTCTCTGCCAGAGAATGTTCCTATAATATTTCTCGGGACACAGAGGGAAGCACAACTGGACTCTGTACGTGCGGATGATGAGAGGGAAACTGCCTGTTCTCATTCCTTCCTGGCAGGTCACAGGGATATGGGAATACACAGTTTCAGTCTAAATGCTTAGGACACCTCATTCCTTGCACAGTCCTCCCTGCATGTGCATGGGGCCACTATCACTCTATGGGTTCTCTGGAATCCAGACCAATTTCTTGGCAAGTCTCTGGTTGTGATGCCTGGATTCTATTCCTTTTTTCTGGCCACACATTCCAACCACAACCCGCTTGTGGTTCTGTGTACCAACCCTGGTCTTAGCACAGGGACCCAAGACAAAATGATAGCATCTGCCAGGCAGGGCTCCCCCTCTGGAGGCAAGAGGGAGTAGGAGAATTTGAAGGCACTGATTCATGAATTGCTAAGATCTTAAAAGGCAGGCTATAACCTACAAGCTCAATGATCTAGCTTTATTTTAATTCATATTCCCTTTTGCTGTATTCCGACCTTTACAAAAGCATTGGTTTAATGTCTTCTCAAAGTGATGCTCTAAGACATCAAAGAAAGGGTCATTTTCCACACACCTTGTGTCAGTCTGCTAGGGCTGCCATACCGAAGCACCCAAGTCTGGGTGACTCAAACAATAGACATTTGGAGTCACATAATTCTCAAGTCTGGAGCCCAAATCAAGATGTCAGTGAGTTGGTTTCTTCTTACTTTGCCTTTAGATGCTGTCTTTTCCCTGTGTTTTTGTGTTCTTTTCTCTGTGTTTTTGCATCTTTATCTGCTCTTTTTATTAAAATTGGATTAATGCTCAATTACATGACCTCATCACAGGTCAATCTCAAACTCAGTCATATTCTAAGGGACTGAGACTTAGGGCTTCCACATGTGAAGTTCAAAGTTCAGTCCATAATGCACTTCTGAGATAACAGGTTATTAGAGTCTTGGTAGTTAATGTAGGATCCCCAAGGGAAGGAAAATTTGGGAAAAGAAAATGGCAGCTTCAAGTTTGGTCTCACCTCACCCAAAAGAGATTGTCTTTTCAGATCTACCTCAGAGTTTCTCTTTTCCTCTTTGCTCATATAAATTGTAAATTGTTTTCAATCTCAGCCAAGTACACTTTCTGCCAAACCTGGCCCACTTATTCTACTGCCACTTACTCTATTGCCCTCTATCCCTCCTTTCATAGGTCACACACACCACATGTTCCCAAAACACAGCTCCAGCCCTTATAAGATGTCTCTTCATGACCTAGCAGGTAAACTTCACAAGACTCCATCCTATGGCTCCAATATTCTTCTCAGTCATATTCTCCACATTTTCCTCCCTGAGCCCTTCATTCCCAGCAACTGGAAAACTCACTAGAAACTTCAAGGCTACTCTGGGAGGGACACTTCTAGGAGACCAAGAGAAACCAGATTTTAAGCAGTCTATTTTCCTCCCAAATTTTCTTTCCCTAAGGAATGATACAGTAATTTCCAAGGCTCTGCCACCTTGTTCCATGTAGGAATGCATTATGGGCTGAATTGTATCACTTCAAAATTCATATGTTGAAGTCCTAACCAACAGTCCCCTCCTTTTTTACACTTTTACTCATGCAATATGTTATCCTACACTTTCAGAATCATAGAATATGTGTACTTTAGTAACTGGCTTGTTTCCCTAAGCATAATGGCCTCAAGGGCTCATTCCTGCAAGTGTCAGAATTTCCTTCATTTTTAAGAGTGAATAATATTCTATTGTATGAATGTATTACATTTCATTTATACATTTTTACACCAATGGACTCAGGAATTACTTCCACATTTTAACTATCATGAAAATGCTACTAGGAACATAAATGTGCAAATATCTCTTCCAGTCTCTGCTCTCAACTTTTTTGTCTATATACTGAGAAGTGGAATTGTTAGAGCATTTGATTATTGTATGTTTTAATTTTTATGGAGCTGTGATAATGTTTTTCTAACAACTTTACTAGTTTACTTTCTTGCCAGTAGTGAACAATCACTCAAATTTCTGCATATTCTCACTAACACTTGCCATTTTGTTTGTTTTCAATAGCAGTGATTTTAATGGATATAAGGTGATATCTCATGATTTTTATTTACATTTCTCCAAACAGTAGGGATGTCCGGCATTTTTTAATGTATTTATTAGCCATCTGTACATACTCAGAGAAATGTCTACTTGAGTCATTGGACCATTTTTAAGTCGGCTTGTTTGTGTGATTTTGTTGTTATTGAGTTGTAGGAGTTCTCTAAAGGTTCTAGATAATAGTCCCTTATCAGAAATCTGATCTGCAAATACTTTCTCCCATCCTAGGGATTGACTGTTCATTCTGTTGATTGTGTCTTTTGATACAAAAATGTTTCTAGTTATCTAGTTTCTCTTTGGTTGCCTGCAGAGTTGCTGCCTCTTCTACACCAGCCTTATCTCCACATTCATCTCTTCTTTGCTACCACTGTCTCCTGAATCAGTTAACATCAGTGTCTACTAAAAGGAACACTTT
>RJWT010037044.1:0-13138 GCA_004365215.1 Cuniculus paca | reverse complement strand
ATGAGTTAATATATATAAAACACTTAAAACTTCGGTTGACTTGTTATAAGTACTATGTTTACTATTTTTATAGTTACTATTACAAATTTTTGTCTGTTAAGAGTTTGGTTTTTGTTTCGAAATTGTGACAAGGCGTTATATTATTTCTTTCACTAATGTTTGACAGATCGATTGGATTTTGCTAGCTCTTTAGTATTTGTCAAGTCCAACAGTTTCAGGTTTATTCTGTGACAAGGATTTAATTAGTATGGCTTTTTAAGACTTGGAGTATTTGGTGGTAGTTCCCTTTTATATATATTTCTGGATTGCTTTCTGTTTTGTTGATGCTGTTGATCTTATCTCCTAACTACCCAAACATATAAGCATATTGTAATCGTTGAAGAATCTGTTATCTGATGCCAGGGCAGTGTGTTCATATGCTTAACTCTTTAGCAGATAGAGATTACCTTGTCTATATTTTGGTTTTTTACCAACAGACCAGCTGTCCATTTATAATTATCAGACCAATTAACAATTTTGGGTAGAATTTATCAAGACACTAAATTTTGTTTCTGAGTTCTCTTTTGAAAACTCATCAGTGTTGAAAAGTTGTAGGAACAAATTTTCTAAAGTTATTTGTATACAGCCAGGACTGGATTTATGGACTGCCCTCTAACTTGCTAAGAAGCTGAAGATTGACAACCGCTTTCATACTGCATTATCTAGCTTGGCTTTTAACTCTGAGAGAACTGTGTCCACAAATTGATGCTCTGTTCCTTTGGGGTTGGTATAGAAGCATTAAATTGTACTAAAATATTCATATGTGAATGCATTTAGCTGAAAGCAATTGATGTTCTGTTCCCAAGAGGACAGAGAGAAATGCTGTATGGACCCACAGTCCAGAAAACACCCTAAGCATGCTTCTTAAAGGTAATTACATGACCTGGATGATCAAAGCCCTTACAAGGAGGGTTATAAGAACAAAGGAGAAGTGGTAGATTTATCAACTATGGTTTGGATGTGTAAGTTGTGTAGTTGTGCATTTAATTACTAAAAGTTAGAAGTTCTAATTATATTTTGGTTTGTTTTATAAGCTGATTTTCATTAGAGTGATTTCATTAAACATTTATTCCAGACAACCAGTATTAGTAAAGTTACTTCTTACCATTTTTATATAAAATTAGAATTTAAGTTTCAGAGACTCTGTTGAATTCTTTTTTACATATATACCATAACTGCTTAAAAGCGTGCTATAGATACGAAATATTGACATGTCTGGTAGGTAGTCAATCTTAACAGCTGACATGAAAATCAGTAAGGGTAGACAGCAAATCTTTGTTGTAGCTATCTTGGTATGGTAACTTGAAAGGAATTAAATTACTCTGAATTTCTGTTCTAGAAACCAACATTGTGTAGTTTCTGTTTTTTGATATAAAAATTATTTTCTCATAGTTTCAGGTATGATAAATGTGCATAAGACAGTGTACTAGATGAAAATGTTTATTCAGTAGATAATTGGTCATTTACCATATGTAATTCAATACTTTCATTTACTTCAGGGCCGAAGGTAGAAGTACTAAGATGCACAAAAGAACATATTAATCACTTAAGTTAACTGTATATTAATATTAACCAAATTTAACTTGAAATGAAGTTTGGGAAATGATTTTAGGGGACAGGAGGAGTGTACTGCATTCCTTAGAGTGAGACTACTTTAGAGCACATCTAGTTAGGTGAGGCATAGTACATTTAATATTTATTTAAAGGTACTATCTTTTCCCATAGTATTAGCTCCACTCCCATTCTTACAACTTTAGAAGGTATTTAAAGGAGACTGTTTAAATTGGGCTGAACTTCACAACTCAGGCTGCTTTAAAAAACCTATATTTTAGAACAATTTTAGATTTACAGAAAAATTGTGAAAATGATGCACAGAATTTCTGTAAATATTATACTTGGTTTCCTCTGTTCTTATGACTGTATGTGAACTACTTTTTATAGTTAACAAAATACAAGGTTCTAGAGTTCAGTTTTTAAATGGAAAATTGTGTGAAGGTTTTTCTCAAGGTGATAACTTTCTGATGACTTTATCATGGGATACTGTAACATAAAATTTGCTGTTTTAACCACTTTTAAGTGTACAGTTTCAGTAACATTAGTTACATTCAGTGTTGTACAATTATTACCAGCTTCTAAAATTTTTCATCACCCAGAAAAGAAATTTTGTGTTCATGAAATAATTCATTACCTCAGTCATGTTAATTGCTAATCTGTTTTCTGTCTGTTAATTTGCTTATTTTAGAGGTTTCATATGAGTGGAATCATACAATATTTGTATTTAGTTTATTTTCTGATTTTATCCATGTTACACAAGTACTAGAACTTTGTTTCTTTTTATGGCTGAATAATATTTTAGCAGTTCTCAAACATTCTGTTTATCCATTCATCTGCTTTTTTTCTGGTCTTTTTGAGACAGGGTTTCACTATGTATTTCAGGCTGGCCTCTTACAGTGATCCTCTTGCCTCAGTCTCCTGAGTTCTGGGATTACAGGCATATGCCACCACACCTAGCTCCATTCATCTGTTGATGGATACTTCGGTTGTTTTATTTTCCTCTCTTGGCCATCATGAGTTACGCTGCTGTGAACATTTCATATACATGTCTGTCTGAGCCTCTGTTGTCAGTTTTCTAGGGAGTATAACCAGGAGTGGGAATTGCCTGTGTCACTAGTCATTTTGTGCAGACCTTTTTGAATAAGCACCAAGCTTGTTGCTTTGTAACTCTTACAAAGTTCTTCCGTACAAGTTATCTTAGTCATGTTAGATTAAATATGAAGAAAGACTATGTAAGCAATGGCACAGCTCTTAGTAATTTTGGGAAAGAGGTAGCTTGGTAAGTGGAAAGAAAAATACTTGCAAGTCAGGATACCTGAGTCTAGGGCCAGTTCTGTTTCCTGTGGCCTAAAGTTTTTCATTGATAAAATGGATTACATACATAACAAAAATTTCATGCAGTCCAAAATTCTTAAAAGGCATGTATAATTCAGCATGTTTTGACTTGAATCAGTTGAGAAACTCACTGATAAAAGTTTGGATAGTCAAAACAAACTTTGTATTTGACTTGCTAAAATGCAAAGCTTTGTGATAGATTTGATTATATGTCCAAGTATTTTGATGCTATATACCTACATATTTCAGTGTGAATTAACTATCTGAATTAAGTTTGGCCAAGCATACACAATGCTATATTTGGCTTTCCATCATTTCAGGTATATGTGAAGTGTATTTCTTCACAATGGAAAAATCTATGAGTTAGTGTAGAAGCTAATTAGGTAAATACAAAGCATTTAATTGCAAAATATAATTAAACATTAAATTTTTATTTATTTTTGTGGTACTGAAGACTGAGCCCAAGGCCTTTGCACAGAGCCACAATATGTAGTACACTTTTTTAAAATTTTGAGACAGGGTCTCACTAAGTTGCTGAGGCTAGGATTGAACTTGGAATCTTCCTGCCTCAGCTTCCCAGAATGCTGGGATCATGAGTGTAACACTGCACCAGGTTTAAAATTTTATTTTAATATGAACATATTCTCTTGAGAAAAAATCGAAAGCCTATATAATTGAAATCTGCAATTAGAAAATAGTATTAAAAGGTCAGGGGTTGAAAGCATACTAAAAGTACTAAAAGGTCACTTTTATTTGGCTTACATTTAAACTTTTGAATTGCATATCACAGCATAGCTGATATTTGTGTTTTTAAAAAAGTTAACTTTGTATTTGAACAACTGGGTTGCTGACATCTTATACATAGTGTGAGGTACGTAGTGGATCACACAGTAGTGGTATAAATTCCCATCTGCTTTCACTGTATTATTACCAGGCTACTTGTGAAGAAGGCATTGATTGATCCCCTGTACCTCTGGGGAGAAAAGTACGTGAGGAGAAAAGGTGGGCTGCTAAAAAGAATATGGAGGGCTTTTTGTCTGTGACTGAGCTTAGGGTTTCAGGACATCTTTGACCATGAAGCCTATGTACATCTCCCTATGTACATCTCACTGACAAGTAAGCACCATGTCCTGCTCCTGAGCTGTGGTATCTGCTCATGTGAAAAGCCTTCAGAAGCTCAGTGATGACCGTGGCCTTTTCTCTCAAGTAAATCTTCTGACTTTGCTTCTAGATACTTTCCTTTAACGGTTCTTTTAGAACCAGATACTGACTTCATTGAAAACCAGGTCAGAATCTTTAACCAGAAAATGTGAGCTAGTTTTCAATATGGGTTTCATAAACTCAAACAAACAAGGACCGTAAACAACAAAAACTGATTTCCGGGTCCTCCCTGTGCATGTCACCTCCATGGGTCTGCACACCAAGTGCCTGGCCACAGCAAGGAGGAGAAGTGCAGGGTGTTATGACTGACACAATCCTCTGGTAGAAGAGTACTGTAAAGCTAGAGCACGTGGTTAGCACCAGTGTTTATGATAAACCCAGAGATAATGTCCCAGCGTATAGTATTTCTAGCAACATAGGGTAAATGCCAGTGTTAGTTAAAATTGACATTACTTTTTAAGTATAGAAATGGTAGCTTTTCATCTGAGCACATCTTGTTTAAGGGGTTTTTTTCTCTAAAATATATTTGCTGGGATTTTAGTAGACTGGCCCTTTGGTTCCGGCACACTACCAATACTGTTACCAAACTGAGTTATCTGGGGGATAGTGCAAAGAGTACTAAATAAAAGCACAGCCTGAAATGCCTGTCTTCTCCAAGGTAGAGAATGGTGGTTGCCAGGGCAGTGGAAATGGGGTGATGCTAGTCAAAGGGTACAAAATTTCGTTTGTACGGGATAAAGTCAGGGGGATCTAATGTATATAATGCTGGCTATAGTTGGTCATACTGAATTAATTGCTCAAAATTTGCCAAGGGAGTACATTTTTATTGAGGTGCTGAGGATTAAGCCCCAGCCCTTGTGCTCTCAGACAGTATCTGTCTTTAGTGTTCTCAGCACTCGACACCCAAAAGTGACTGTGAGGTGGTGGGTGTGTTAGCTGGCTGGATTGTGGAAGTGGATTCACAGTGTGCATATGTATCAGTCGTCACACTGCACACCTTTCATGTACATAGTCTTTATTTTTCTGGTGTACCACAATAAAACTGGGCCATAGAAGCCTGCCTTTCTCTAGGTGTATATAATCTTGGACAACTCAGCAAGCCTGCCTGAGTCTGTGCTTTCTATTCTGTGAAATGGGAATAATTTCCATGCTGTGGAGTTGTCCTGGTTGTGTCAGAGCACGCATGGAAAGGGCAGTATGGTTGCTAGCACGATTATATGTGCATAGACAGCACATGTAATTGTGGCGAAGGTAGCTGTCTTGACTCCTGCTGAAACAGCAGCCAGGCTCAATACAGGGAAGAATTGGATGTAATCTCTGCTTTAAACCAAGAATATGAGTAAAATCTTCCATTCATTAAAATGCAGTTTAGCCAGACTTCTGCTAGAGTTTCATAACACAGACAGAGTGCTGTTTGAGAAAAGAGCCACAGATAGTTGTGCTCTGGGTTTTGGGGCCTCTTCCAAAAAGAAGAGTCTTAAACACAACTTGGCAAACAGAGGAAATAGTTTGGCCTTTTAAATGAGCAGCAGGATGAAATACAGCAATATTAATGCACAGGAGGATCGCAGTAATTAGAAAATATAGTTCAGTTAATCTTCACAAAGAGGCATTCATTATTTGCAACGATAAATTCATTTAACTCCTAACCTGGCATTTGTCCTGTGTGTGTGCATTATGTCTTAGCTGATAGCTGCTGCTTAAGGTTGTACCGCCAGTCTGTTGAGCAAGAAGACTGAGAAAGTATTTGCTGCTCTGTTCACTCCTGTGCTGTGTGAGGCAGCTCAGGCCATCATTTCAGAGCATGTAACATTGGATTGCTGGGCTCTAATAAGAGCTACTTATGGGATGTGGTTTTAACTTTTTTTTTTTTTTAAAAGAAATGTGTTTCTTCATGTTCCTTTCCCAATCCTGACTTCTTCTAGAAAGGGAGACTTGGTGGAAAAAACAAAACACTTTAAACCTGATTTTTTTAAGAGAAGAAACAATATTGGCCTCATTTTCTTGCTCCGTATACTCCAGATCTAACACTGTGCTCATATCCGCATCTCATATAAACAAAAAAGTAAATGTTTAAGTCTTTCCACTCTACATTGTTTAAAGTAAAGCTGATCTGAAGTTGCTGTGGGCAGTATGCCGTTCCATCTCCAGAAAAAAGTGAAGTTCAACTTTCATGTATTTTTTTAATGTGGCCAACTTGCTATAATCTCAGTACCTGTATCTGGGATATGTATCCCTGCATGAAAATTATGGAAGAGGTTTGTAAAGAAATCCTGACTGCCTAGGCTAGACTGTGTAGGAACTTGGACCAAAACTGCCTTCGCTGACTGATTTTCTTTGATTTTTCGTATGTATTTAAGGTTACAGTTACCTAAGTGTCACTTTAGGCTCGTCTAACATTGTGATAGACTGTGCCTTTTTTGGTGTTTTAGTCCTGGTATTTTTTAATTTCTATGTTAATTTTTTGACTCAGATATATTTCACTGATGGCTGTTATGGCTTGTGGCTAGATGTCCCTGGAAACCTCATGTGGTCGTAGGTGGGGATTTTTCAGAGGTGTCTGGATCTAGAGTGTGTCATGCTGGGATTGATTGATAGTGCAGTGCTAGGATGAAGGGTGTGAGTGCTATCCACCCTTAAAGTGGGTATCTGGGATAAAATGTATGGGACAGAAAATGGCTTGTTGCTTGCTTGTTTTTCTGCATTCTGCCATCAACTGTTTCTCCTCTGTGATGCATCTCTGCCATGCCACCCTGGCTTGCAGCTGGCTAACTACAGACAAACCTCTACAAACTGAACCAAATAAACCTTTCCTCTCTTAACTTTGGGTGTTGGGTATTTTGTCTCAACAATGAGAAAAAGTAACTAAGACGATGAACCTTTCAGAGCTTTCAGTGATATCAGTCTGCAGCAGTACGCATGCCATAGCTTCACCACCACTGCATTAGGTACTTATTTTGAGAATTACGGGTTTTTGAGGATAGATTTGTCCTAGGTTCTTTTATAGTTATAAGGAAAAAATATATAACTGGCTGAAAAACAGACTTTGGTGTTGGAGAGTTATTTCTCAGGGTGTAAACTTATGTATGAAGCAGGCGTGCTTACCTGCCCCTCCCTCCTTCCTGGTGTTTTGGATTTCCGTCAGCTCTGGCTGTCCGCTCTACCTATATTCTTGTTGGATCCCTCGGCCTCTGGTGCTTGTCTACAGCTCCACCATGCTGCTGATTTTCATTTTTGGTTCACTCTTAGTGAGTGTAAACTGACCTGGAAATGGGTTTCTCTGGAGCCAGGTCCCACATCTAGATCCTGGTCAGCCCATTCTGTGATCAGGTAGGGTGTGTGTGTCCCAACTCATTACCATGAGGCTGTACCTGGCTTTGGGCACTTCAAGTGCAGGTAGTCTAAATGGAAATTATATTCTTAAAATGAGTTCACCTATTTTATTTTACCTTGATGGGACTACCAAAAATTTAAAACGGAACATGTGCCTTACAGGGCCTTCTGTTGACATCCCAGTGTTGACTGAAAGTGTACCTGTGGTTAGGGCACCTCCCTGGAGCTCCACACTGCGCCCCGCCTTGAAAGCAGGGCTCATGACTGGCTACAGTTGTGCAAAGCCAAGCAGGCTCCCTTCTAGTCATCCTGACATTGCCCAGGCATGTGCCTTTGTCATCAAGTCAGAGCCGGGAGGGAGGGCAGGGGCTGGAACAGAAGCAGGAGCAGGGGACTCGGGCTGCTGGACATGGTGGAGACCTCACCTGACCTTGCTCCCCAGGCCTGTCCACTGCTCAGGAGCTGCAGGACAGAAGGGCCAGAGCTCATCACCTTCCTTGCTGTTGCCCTTTAGTGTGACCTTGCTTGGCCTGTGCTGTTAAACTGTAAGCCTCTTCAGGACAGGGAACGGAGATTTAGTCATTTCCCATTCCCTGTAGGGTACAGCAACAATGCCAGCAACAGTAAGTCAGCTAACTGGCACCACTGAGCTGTTCCTGTTTTGGCACAGTTAGAAAATTACAGGCTTCCCAGCCCTTCTGATCCTCACAACTCCTTTGTGTGAAGCATGAAGTATCTCTTACTTAAGACAAGTTCCTGTACTGCCATCTGTTGGAAATTGCTGTAATAAGAATTACAGGTCTGTGGTGAATATTAAGACTAGTGTTGCCTTCCATAATTGCCAATGTGCATGGTGGTCCTGAGACTGGGCCAGTGGGATGAGGAAATCAATATTTGAACAAATATTACCTGTGAGATGCATACCAGTGTATCTTGGGAACAGATGCTGAGGCCTGAAGCCTCGACGGTTGGAATTATTATCCCAGTTTTTCAGATGAGCCAGCGGTGGCAGGGAGAAGTTACATAATTGGCTGTCAGCTGGCAGAGCTGAAATCTGAACCTAAGTGGTGAGGCTTTGGAGCCTGGGCTCTTAACCAAAACAGTGCGCTGCCTGGCAGCCCCACCAGACCCTATCAGCTGTGGTGGTGTCTGTCCTAGTCCAGTGTGGGACCTCAGAGTTTTTCGCAAGAGCCCATGGCCATCTGCTCTCTTAGGTTTTGGCAAAGGGAAGGGATCTGTGCCCTCATTTCCAGTGCTTGTTTGTGTGGGTGTGTGCCGCTGGCCCCCTCCTGCGACTGTGCTTCCCACTGTGGCTCCCACTCTGGCCCCTGGACCTGTTCCTGTATCCGCCCCGCTGGATTCCAGCCTTTGCCAAAGCCAGAGGACCGGCTCCAGGACTGCCTCTCTTCTTTGAGTCTGTTCCTTCTTCAATCTCACTCTTTCTGAGTCTTCATTGCTGTCCTCTCCTCCAGCATCTTCTCTCATCTCCTCTGTTACCAATTTGGAAGGAAAGCACCTCCAGCAGGGGTTGCCTTGCTGTGTTTTGAAGCCTACCTAAGTGCTCCATAAATTAGCATCTGCAGAGAGTTCTGTGCTTACTAATTATTATTATTATTACTATTGAAATACAAAAATGCTTTCTAAATGTCCGCAGCATCCTGGGATATTAGTCTAATTGCCTGTATGTGCTTTTAAAAGGAAGGAGAAAGCCTCTCTTCCTGCCTGAAAGAAGCATCTGACCTCAGCTTGGCAGCCCCAATCCCTGGGCTCCTCCCAGGTTCTTGTTTTACTGCTTTATTTTTATTCAGTGATCCATGTTTGCGAGGCAGTAAAATAGAGTCCTGTTGGTCACATGGACCCATCAGGCTACTCACACAGTCAGAAAGGTGGTGATGGCCTGGAGGACCCGCTCTTGGTTGACTCTGACCCAGAGTCTGTCGTTTCCTTGGTGCGGTGACAGTTAGGGTCAATGAGATTTGTTTTGGGGAGGGCAGCAGGTTTAAAGTAGACGTATTTATGTTGTGTTTATATTTACTGTCAGAGTGAGTCTATACTTTTATTAGCATTTCATGATGCAAATTGAGCTTTTAAGACCTGTCTCAGCACTGCTTGAGCTTTTAATTCACGTGAATTTTCACATGAATGTGTTTCAGGAAGCCTCACTTAGAGGACTGTTGATCTTTTCCAGCGCTTGCTTTCTCATCACCTAGAATGGCTCATGGTATGGTTTCTGTGTGTCTAAGTAACTCGCTTTAAAAATCTCTGTGTTCAAATGCATCGGTCTGCTTTTCCTGAGTGTGAGCTTCAGTTGGTATGAACACAGTCATACCTTGGCTCGTGAACTCTTCTGTTTGCAAAACATCAGACAAGCATTTGGCAGAAGTTTGCTTCTGTTTGAGAGCTCTGCATTGGTTGACGAACATGAGCTCAGCCTGTTTCCCCAGAACCCTGGAATGAATTAAGTTCATGAACAGAGGCACCACTGACCTTATTTTGATTTAACGACTGTTTACAGATGAAACGCTAGTCAGAATAAATTGAAATGGCCTTACTGTTGTCAATTGAAGTTATCTGTAATTTTAGATAGAAATGGTGGTGCATAGACAAAAGAAGCTTGTTTGTCACTTGTGAATGTCCACGTGTGAGGAGACAGTCTGAGGACAGGGCCTTACCATCAGTCCAGGTGTGAGTGGTCCTCATGGACATGATGGATGCATTCGAGGTTTTGCGTCTTCCCACCCTCAGACATGGTCTTTAAACCAAAGTGCTCTTAGCTGTCTTGAGGCTCTTGGGGATAAATGTAGAATCAGCAGAATCAGAAAACAGCTCGTTTTTATGTTATTAACTGATTTTGGAGACCAGACTATTTCCTTTTCTCTGTAACAGGTGCCTGGCTCTGGAAGCAGTTGGATGCTTTATGCCTTCAGAGAGAAGGCCAGGGATGTCCCACCAGAGTGCTGTGCAGAGTGGTAGGGTTCAGGCTCCCAAGGGTTCTGTCCTTGCATCCTTAGCTCTGGCTGCTTTTCAGAGCATCCCAAGGAGCTTTCGAAAAAACACACTGCTGGCACTGTTCTTCCTCTGCTGATGGCTTGGGAGACCTAGGCCCCATGAGGGGAACTGTCTTGTGTATGGCCACATACACTTAGGTGCTGTGGGAACTCCTAATGTGAGGAGGCTGTGACATTACTGCAGAGTCCTGGTTGAAGTGCTCACTCACTTTGGGGTGGGCTGTTGTTAAATTCGACCCCAAGCAGTGCTGAGACCCGGCTGGCCCTGGCCCTGCCATTGGCTTTGAAGAATCTGCTGTCTAAGGAAGGCAGGGTGACCCAGCCGCCTTCAGTACCTCGCTGGTGTTTCTCATGTGAAGAAGCCTTTGCTATCAGTTATCTCAGAAGCACAGCACCCGTCTGCCGTGCGCCAGATGCACCTCCTGCCCAAGCCAGAACACGTTGGTCTGGTTATGTGTGGGAAAGATTTGCAGGTGAGGCTCTAATTACACCTGCTCAACAGAGTGCAGCAGGGAAGCTCTTTTAATTACGCACTTGTTAAGTCAGTTTTCCATGATGGTAGTGTGTTTTAATTTTCAAAGATAGGTACTCTAAAAATTTTAGATAAGGAGACAGAACAGTAGTCAATCATCATTCCCTTCTAATTACTGGGGGCAGGAAAAGGTACAAATGTCACGAGCCACGTTCATCAGAAACTGCAGTTGGGGCCTTTTGTTAGGTGGTGGGCATTCTCGGCCCCTGCTTTTAAGAAGTATGTGTGTGGATGTGCGTGGGTGTGTGTAAAACCTCTTGACACCGATTTGTATTTCTGGGCTTTCTAAATGCTAAGTTTAATAAATACATCCTATTTACCATTTCCACAGGTACCCTTTTGCGAGAAGCCAAACAGCACAGTGAAAAATCTGTTTTAGTATGTTCAACTATATGTGTTTATGTGTCTGAATATAATGTGTGTGTGTATTGCGAACAAGTAGAGTTGGGATGTGATATCCAAGTGCATGCCACAGGTGAAGAGTGCCATATCACAGATCGTTGTGGCATTCATTATGAGACTGAGACCATTGCCATAAAATGCTTAACACAGGTTTGACGCATAGTAAATGCTCGATTATCCTCGTTATCCACCTGCCTGTTATTCCACCATGACTGTAGGAATTCATGGAAGAATGAGATCTGAGTTCAGAAGATTAGGAAAGAAGGAAAGCATAAATTAAGCAGCGTGTATTGCACCTGTCTTAGTTAACATATCCCTCGCCTAGGGTTTAAACTACTAAAGGCAAACACTTAGGAAAGTATTATATAATATAAATGTATATTAATGTGGTCTCTTGTTTCAGGAACTTTATATTGCTGTGGGAATCTCTGGAGCCATCCAGCATTTAGCTGGGATGAAGGATAGCAAGGTAATTGTGCACAGTATCACGATGCTAAGACGGAAGGTTTTCACACTTTTAAATCTAGACTTTGCTGTATGTTTCCATGTAGTTACAACATACGTAATTGCTCCTTTCACATTCACATAGATCTGGAACTGAAGGGAACAGAAGCCGCTGCCAGTTCCTGCAGATGTTGGTGGTGGGCCGTGCTGTGTAGGGGGATGCCTGGCCTCACTCCCTGCTCTCAGCTCATGGCATGACTCATCCTTCCTGCCCATCAGTTTGCCTGCCAAACACAAGTGTTGGATGATGGTCACCAGTGCTCCTTCAGCTCTGATGAACCGAGGGTAGAAAGTGTGAGGCTTAAACAGCTTGATGAGGTGCTGACCATCTGATTGTTTAATGAGGCTCCTGTCTTGATTCTCTGTGTCTGCTTCACTGTGGGCCCTGGTAGCCCTGCCCTCATGTATCAGCAGGGTGGCTCTTTTAGGTTGTTACCAAAGTGTGACTGACACATCTGTGTTGGCACACTGTGTGAACAAAATACTTGATTTTAACTTAGCCCTTGGACTACATCTAAAGTCCTGTGTAATGACTCTGTGAACATATATTTCAGAATGTGACACAGTAACTCATGCATAACAATGTAGAGTTTGAATTATGAACTTATCTTTCATGAAGTCAGAGATGCCTTTGACACTCCTGCCTTTATCTATTCAGATGGAAGAATGATATAAAACATAATGAAACTTTTAAAAGGCTTAACTTCTTGAAGAAATGCATGCACCACCTCTTTGTAACTTCTAAATAAATTGCAAAACCAGTCAGATTTCACAGTTGAATGGCAGGTTCCTTTACTGAGCTCAGAAAACAGCATTGCCAATGGGGAAAATGTGGTTTGTGCATTAAAAAAAAAAAAAAAAAAAAAAAAAAACCTCTAACACCAGCAACCTTAAAAATATATTTTCAGCTAGACCAGCTCAGACATATCTAGAATTCTGCTTCCTTAAGTACAAGATTCTACATGTCAGGAAAATCCTGGTGAAAATTCTTCACCCCGGCCAATAGGACTAGATTGTGAGAGAGACAGACTTGATAGTATGTAGAGAATTACTGAAGTCAGGAGTCCAGTGTTGGAGGGACAATCCATGAAAATAAACTTCAGCCAGGACTTTGTCTCTCTAGTCAAAAAACGTTTATTAAGTACAGTCCTTATACTAGGTGCCAGGGTTGGTTAAATGACAAAGACAGCCTCTATTGTCTTGTGTGGGAGACAATTTCCAGTTGCAATTTTGGTTGAGTTCTAAAATGGGATATTAGAATGGCTCAAAT
>RJWT010037043.1:0-13112 GCA_004365215.1 Cuniculus paca | reverse complement strand
TTACTTGATCAGTAAGACTTGTCAAAAATTTTCCCAAAATCTGGTCTCAAATGAATGAGAGAATCTGCGAAGTTTTTCATTTTTGCTAAATTCAGAGGATTAGATAACAATTGAGAGCAGGACTCTGGCCTGAATCACAGCTCTGTCCTTTACAGGCACTGTCATCTTAGTTAAGAGACTTGACTGCACTGTGCCTCAGTGTTCTCATCTGTGAAATGGGCCTACTCCCTAGCGCTGTTGGGAGAATGAAGCAAGGTTGTCTATGTGAAGGTCTTGGAGCAGTGTCCAGCACACTGCAAGCCCAGAAAGTCTTCATCAGCAGCCACAGCAGAAGCAGTGAGAGAAAGGCACTGTTTTAGATTACTTTCACTCTGGTCCTACTGTCTATTCCAGGATGGTGACTCAACCAAGGAGAAGGCAAGGAAAATGAAAATGGGAAAGGGCAGTGATGATAGCTTTTATATAGGCTTTCATGAAACTTAGAGCCTAACCAATGGAGTTGGTTTTAAAGTATTTCCAAAATTTCTGGGATACTGGTGCACACCTATAATCCCAGCTACTCAGGAAGCTGAGGCAGGAGGGTTGTAAATTTGAGGCCAGCTCAGGCAACTTAGTGGGGCCTGTCTCAAAAAACCAAAAAACAAGGAAACAGAGGGACACAGAGGCAGATGGACTGGCCTAATCATCTGCTTGAGTGTGGGCTGTATTTAAAGAGTGTGGCTGCTATACTCTCCCTCCCTGTTGTGTCACTGGCTCCTGGGGAAGTCCTTGCCTGTTTACCTCATCCAGGCAATACAACACGAGCTTGCAAATCCAGCAGGTCCTCACAGGACTGCAGCAGGGAGAGTCACCAGGCCGAGCCTCCAGGATTCACCAGGGCAGCAAGAGCAGGAGATAACAATGTTTAATGTTCTAAGCCATTAACTTTTGGAGTAATTTGTTACACAGCATAGATAACTAAATCTCTAACAGGCTTATCTTTGTTCTTCAGATAAAGAGTGGTCTTTGGAAGGTAAAGACTTGAGGAAAGCATCTTTCATGATTAGAATTATTTGAAAACATCACAGAATGACACTAGGAGGTGTGACAAACAGCACCGGTTAACTTGGAGGTTAATTTGGAAAGGGCAACAAGATCTGAGTTCCGGAGTGGTGGTTTCTATTTCTTGCTGGTAATTTGATCCTACGCATTCCTTTAACTTCAGCAAGCTTCCACTTCTCCCCCTTTTGGGAGCTGTCTCACAAGGTTCTGAAATTTAAGTGCAAAAGAGCTTGGAAAGGTAAAGTGGCACGCCAGCGTTCGTGGTGACGGCAGCGTCCTGGGGGTCCTAGTGCTGTGCAGGCATTTGGGCTTCACGCATTATAACTTTGGCTACCCAGGAAGAAACCCCAGCCTTGGAAAGAAGTCTCCATAGACCAAAAGTGTTTGTCTTCCCACTACAAGGCCTGAGACACAGTTACTACTTCCCTCTGCCTGGTGAGGCACCAAACAAACTTTTGCAAAAGCACAAAGGGAGAGGGGACCGTGAGTTTTACGTTAGGACTCTTGAGAATTTGCCTCCCCCTTTACCTTTCCTCCTTTGAGAACTGAGGCTGGGATTCTTTTTCAGAGTCCCAGTGGCAGAAGGCAGAAGGGTGGGGGGAGTGGGTAGCAGGTGACTCGAGTCCCTTGGGATGAAGGGAGAGAGGCAGCAAACTCCTAGGAGAAGAAGATCCCTGGAAGTGAGGGGTCATGCTCCTGTAGAAACTGCCCCTTTCGCGCATGACACTGCTGGTCAGCTGAAGTCTGTGGGCAGAGTGCCCTTTCCTCTTCACTCACCTTTCTGCTTTGGCAAGCTCCTTCCACCCTAGTTGAAGCAGGGAGAAGTCAGGAGACCAGAGCAATGGTGCAGACAGCAAAGTCAGCTGAGTACTGGAGCATTCATCCTTACCTCTTGAGTAGGAAGTCGCCCTGTGCCTGGCTGGGCGTTCTGAAAGACACAACTGCAAAGAAAAAAGCCTAGAAAAGCAAATATGGAACCGGTGCATCGTCATCAGCCTCCAACAGAAAGCAGTAGCAAGCAGGAGCATTTGCACATGCCTGCAACTTTGGCTAGTTGGGAGGCTGAGGCAGGAGGATCATAACTAAAAGTCCAGCCCAGACAACTTGAGGATGCCCTGTTTCAAAATAAAAACAATGGTTAAAAGGGGCTGGGGATGTAGCTCAGTGGCACAGCAAGCACAGGGATCTGGGTTCAATCCCAAGTATGACCAAGAAAAAAGAAATGCATTAAAGCAGAAGCAGACAGATATTGAATGTCTACAAGGGCCCGCCGCCACTTTCAGCACTATTAAGGTGACTGTATCCACAGGGACCTTGCTGTCCCTGGAAGGACTGTGACAGGTTTTTGGGTTGACAGTTTCTTTTCTCTATCAGTACAGTGCTGTGTTATCTCACCCAGGAGAAGAACGTACCTCAGCCAGACAGGAGAGGCCAGTTGGGGCGACCCCGTGGACTGTGTTGTAACCTCACTACCTGCTGGAAAATGGAACCATGGCATAGCCCGATGGTGGGGGCGTGGGGCTTCATGCTGCCTGCTGGCTGCCTGCCATATCCCAGGACGTCATCCAGAGCCCGCAGCCTCTGAGCCGGCGAGCGAGTGAGCGCGGCTTGTTCATGGATTAACACACATGCCCAGCAGAACCTGTGTTCTCTGGAAGGTTTAAAGACAAAGGCAGACCTTGACCGCAGCCCTCTTCCTGCCTGGAAGCAGAAACTGCCTTCCAGGCTCTCGGAGTCTCTTCCACATCTCACCGTGTATATAAACATCTGACAAATTGCTGTAAAAATAAGCATGCAACAGCCTAAGTAACAAATGAGTGAGTTCCATCCCAGATTTTCCTTGGGCAAAATGGAAGATCGTGTAAGGGTATTTTAATACATTCATTTATCAGCTCACAGCACGGTTACTTTAAAATAAAATTTCAGGGGCTAAGGATATAGCTCTGTTGCACAGCACCTGCCTGGCATGCGTGAGGTCCTGAGTTTGACCCCAGGTATAAAAATAAATAAATAAAACAAAATAAAACTCCAGCAAAATCATTATATAGTGCAAGGCACTCTGGGAAACACACAGGTGGTGATGGTGGCTAGGCACAGAGCAACCAATCAGAACAGGAAGACTTACAGCAGTTTAAAACACCAGTACCAAAAATCAATCAATCAATCAATCTATCTGTCTATCACCAACTGCCACAGCGACTTATGTCTTTTCCACTGACCCATGGGAAGATCTGTGAGATTCCTAGCAGTATTTTAGGGGGACAAAAATTTGGGATAATGTAAATTAGTACAACTAACACCCCTGTGCTTTGACTGGGGCTCTTGGGGAAGACACAGCAGCTTCTCTCTGGGCTTGAAGACCGGGGAAGCAGGGTGGGGACCCATCTTCAGGCACCCTTGGTGGTGACAGTTGGTTGGGGTGCGTGGAACCTGCTGCAGGCGAGCCTGGCCCTGGCTGAGTGAAGTCCACTTCCTCTTAGCCCTGCCGGCCAAGGCTGGAATTCAACAACTACCCCCGCCCTCTGGCCCAGAACTAGCAGGTGTTTAGGGGTCCCTGTGCCCCAAAGGGGCAGGTGTTCTTCCTCTTGTAATGGGGTCTCTCTCCATCCCTTTTCTTCAGTTTTGTGCTTGTCACCCTAAGTTACAACAGCCACCCCACTGCCGAGGGCGCAAGAGCCTTCGTCTTGCGGCTCTAGGAACCCCGGGTCCTGGAGCCCTGACCGGAGCAGGGACTGCAGCGGGGGGCCGGCTGGGCACGGGTGGACAGCTGGAATCCCAGGGCTCGCTGGGCAGGAAACGCGCTGCTTTTTAAATAGGCTGTTTCGGGCCGCCCGCCTCACCCGCTTCGGGCACACGCAGGGCTCTCTAAAGAGCAGGGCCCCGAAGGGCGGAAGAGGAGGGAATCTGCTTCCCTCTGAGACATCGGAACCCGAAACTCCCTGGGCGGGGACGCTGCAAGCACCGCTCCCAACTGCTCCGCGAGAGGCCTCCCCGGACACCGCGCCCCGTTCAGAGGGGCCTCGCTCTCCCGGGCGCGCCGGCCAGGGCCGAAAGCGGAGCACCCGGCGGCGGCGGCGGCGGCGGCGGCGCGACTCGCTCCCCGGGGTGTCCACGGCCTTCGGGCCCGCGCGCCCCCGCGAGCGACCCCCACGCCCCGTCTCCCTCCGGGGTGCCTGAGCCACCGCGCGGTCGCGGGCCACGGGCTCGCCTCGCCCTCTTCCGGGACCCAGCGCTGCCCCCGCTCCACCCCGCCACCCGGGGGGCGACCGCGGCCGGGGTCCTCCCTCCGCGCGCGCGAGGCCTCCCCGGAGCCCCGCCGCCCCCGGCCCGCCAGGAGGCACTGGGCTGCGCAGCCCCGCTGGGTCCGGGGTCCCCGTCTGGGGAGCCGGTTGGCGGGCACCGGACGCCCGGCCCTGCTCCTCCGCTCCCCACCGTCGCCGGACCCCTGGCTTCGGCCTTCTCGCCCTCGCGCGGTCGCTGCGTGGAAACCGTGGGAGCCGTGAAGGCCGCCGCCGCCTCCCACGCCGCCCCCGCCCCGCGCCGGCCCGAGTCACAGCGCCCGCGGGGTGCAGGGACCTCTGCGAGCGCGGGGGCCCGATTGGACCGGCCGGGCCTCGCCCCGCCACCCGCGTCTGCCCGCTCCGCGGCTGGGGCGGCGGCGTGCGCTCTGCGCGTCCGGGTCCCGCGAGGCCGCAGGGCCGGGGGCGATGGGGGGCGGCTCCCGTCCCCGCCTCGGAGGCCGCACTCGAGGGCGCGCGACGACCCCAGGGGCGGGCGCGAGGACCCGCGCGTGTCGTGGCGCTTATTTCCGCCCTTCTCTGGGTACGGCACTCTGTGACAATAAGCGAGCACGGGACGAAAGCAGGCGGGCCCTGCAAGGGTCTGCAAGGCCTCCTGGGGGGTCCGCGGCCTCCAGCCCGGGGAGGCGCCCACGCGAGTCAACCGCCACTGCGTCCGAGCCGGTGGCTTCTGGGCCACGCGTGCGGTCCCGGGCCGCGGCCTTTCCCGGCCAGCCAGGGCCCCACGCGCACCGACGACCCGGGCGCCTCACGCGCGCCAGGGAGTAGAGCAGGGGCTCAACTTTCCTTTCAATTCCCCATTCCGTTCACCCTTAGCGCTGCTGATGGTTCATAAAATGTAGTTTGCGATCGTTATGCGGGCAGGGAGCGGTCCCAATAAATGTCACAAGATATAAGACAGAAAAAAGCGCCCTGCGATGGTGCGCGCGGCGGTGTTGCTCCCGGCTTTGGCTACGGATGCACTAAAATAACCTGTTAACACACACCGAAGTGCATCCCTATAATAACCTCCTCAATCATTTATTAAAAGTCGTGTCAGGCAGCCCGTATAATTCATCTCTATGCAAATACATCAATGTCAGGCCATTAGTGTATTGCTCAGGTTTTTATTAAAGTGCATTCTTTTTAATTCAGCCCCGTAAAATACGAGCCCCATTGCTCAAGAATTATAGCAACTATTAGAGTAACATATGGGCAACATGCACTCAGAAAATAAAAACCAACAGATAAAGTGGCAGGGTCACATCGCAGGAGCAGACACTTAACAAAATAGCAGTGGGGTAATAGATTTTTTTCTCCAGGGCCTTTGGCGAGAGGGTGTCAGGGCATTGGCACCCCGAGACTGCGCAGTCGGCCCGACTCAGAGCCTCGCTGGACCCAGCGGGACGCTGCCCGAGTCCCTGGTAGTCGTTTCCCACCACCCGGGTTCTGCTGTCCTAAAGCGAAGTAGTTGGAGGGATTTTAGGGTGCGGTGGGCTCACCTTTCCCCTCCACTCTCCCTCCCGGTCCTATCTGGTCACCTCTTCCTCCGGAGCCCCGACCCGCCTGCCGCGCTTTCCGGCCTCGCCCTCCACGCCTTGCCTGGGAGTGGGGTGGGATCCAGAGGGAGTGGACAAGGCCCAGGAAGGCCGGGACTGGAGGGAGGATTTTTCTTCCCAGCATAGAAGCCGGGGCAGACCTTCCAATGGAATTCAGCCCTAGCTGAAAACTAAGGACATCTTTTTGCACCCGACGCAAAGAACACGCGGGCTTCTCTCCCTGGCTCCTCACTTTAAGCCCGGCCGCTCAAGTTTCCCCTGGCTAGAACGAGTGGCTTCACTTTTGCAAAGCCAGAGTAAGCTCTAGTTTATATGGTGGGGACCCAGCAGGGGCCAGGACGGGTAGCTGGGTCCTTCCAGGCCACGCCTGGGCTCTAGGTGGGGTGGGGGAAGGGAGGGAGGAAGGGAGAGGGAGTGGGCAGGAAAGGGGATGAGGGTAAGGCGAGAGGGAAAGGGAGAGGAAAGAGGGGAGAGGGAAGGAGGGGCAGGCCCTGGAGAGGTCAGCACTATCAAATTCAGTTTTTTATTTTTTGTTGCCATGATAAAAATCAATATCCAGAGCCCTAAAAATAAAACCTGAAATTCAAAACACAACAGAACCTACACAGAGACATAGAGGGAAAGGTGGAAAAACTCCCAAGAACAATTTTCCAGATTTAATGAGAGAGTTGCCCACATCCTCATCACCCCAGCATGGTAATTGAGCAGATCTATTAACTTGTTACACTAGATTTGTTTAAAGAGACTATTACACAGTCATTTAATCAATTTGTTACACTGGAGGTCCTGACTTATGAGACACTTGCCTTATGATTCCTTAATGACTGAATTAATTTGTTTTAATAAAACCAACATTGTCTACAAGTACATTTCTAGAAATGTAATTTTGGGGACAGAACAGTGCAATGCTTGCTCTGATTAGGTCCTTTCTGTGGTTTATCAAAGTCTGTAGTTTCTGACATAGCTGCCTGTATGGAGTATTTTTCTTTTTTATAGCGCCATTAATTTAATATGGATCATTAGTTCTTTATACACATGCATGTTCTGACAAATGTACCCAATGAATAATGCAGCTAATGTGCTTAGGCCCAAATGCATCACATCATAAACAGAGACCTCTGCAAAAATAACAACAATGGAATAAAACTCCAGGCACTGTGGCATCATCGGGTGGAACATTCTAAGTTATATCTAAGAACAGGACATGCTTGGCCCCAGGATTATGTCAACATAACCAAGTGGGCCCAACTGTGTAGCCAGTACAAATAGATTTATGGTGAATTAAGGTTGTCTTGAGACCAGATGCAGGACTAGGAAATCGGTTTTGCTCTTGATGGAAACTGACGTGTGCAGAATAAAATGTAAATAAACACAAAGTCCACAAGGAAAAAACTTGATGTTATCGATTATGTAAAATAATTAGGATGTTACAAATGATAATGCTTTACAAATAATTTATGGCTTGAATTTCATTTCATTTCTTTTCTTTTTTTATGCAGGAAGAGAAGAACAGTTTAGGCTCTGTAATGCCACTTGGAGAGTGGGGCACAATGGAGGCCACACAAAATGAATGGTGGAGTAACTGGGATGACCAGCTTGTAACCAGTAACTGATGTCAGTGATGGCTGAATGAGCTTGCTGCGGAGGAAGACACTGGGACCTGGAGGACTATAAGGGGACAGATAGCCTTCAGTGAGCACTGGTGGTATACAGGAACCCTGCATAGTGTGGGTAGCTAGGTGTGTACGGAAGCCAAATATTGACTACCTACGTTAACAATTATTACAGGGCAGAGGGAGATGCTAGGTATATTTTCAACAAGGAGACACCTTATAAATCTTTCTTAACAATGCTGGACAGGCAGGCATTTGAACTTGATTTCCTTTTGAATAAACACTGTGGACTGCACACATATTAATGGTATGTTTATACAGCTTCATACCCTCCTTTTACTGTCCCCATCAAACAGAAATGGACATGGAAACCGATGAATGGAACATATAAATTAAAAGATGTGGCTACGTATCAGAAATGATTAGGGTTCTTATAGCAATGCAACTCAGCTTAGCGTTAGATGAATGGAAAAAAGTCTGCTATACTGATAGCCTGAAGAAAATTCACCAAGATTTTAATAAGAGACAGAAAAGTTGGGTGCATTTTGTTTTTTGGTTATGGTCAAAACAATACAATGTAATTTATGATTGGGTTTTGTTTTCCAACTCATCTTCCAGATATGGTTCTGTTGATAAAATAGCCTGAGTCATTCACCCTAAAGTTTGTGAATAACCTGAGAGATGTCCCCAGAGTTTTGGTTTTTGAAGGATAAACGCTTGTAAAATAAGAAAGAGTTTTAGAAATCATAGAGTTCCTCAGTTGTGACATTTCTCACAAGCGACATTTATCTTTTCCATTTCACTATAGCTCAGTGATTTCTCTGCCTGGCACAGGAATGTTTATGATGATAAATCAGTGTTCTTTAATTAGATTCATCTTTACTTCATTTTGATGTTCGTTGGAAATATATTTCTTTAGTTTATAAAAATGAATAGTTTAATCTTTTCTTGGTATAAAATAAGTGTGTGAGACAAAAAATCAATGCGAGAGCCTTTCTGGAATTTTTCTGATTTATTCTAAATTCCTTATGTAATATCTTACCTTCTTACTTAGACAAGTGAATTTTGTGCATTTCTTCCTATTGTAAGCACCTAATGCAAGATGTATTTGCTATTTATTACAAAGTAAATGAATTTGACCTTTTGCCCATTTCACCAGATGCTGTTTCTGACCATCCCAAAAAGCCTGTTTAAAGTCAACAGCATTAAGCATTTGAGGTCACAAGCCCAATTCAAGGTCATTTTAATGCGGGCAAAAGGTTAATTAGATCACTACATTAAAACAAGAATAGACTTTTACTCAACTTTATCTACATAAGCATCGATAAGCTCACCTTAGCCTTCAAAGTTTCCTTAAAGGTTCTAGTTCATTTTTTAGAATGGTAAAAATAGCTCCTTGTGAATATAATTTTTCAGTTTTTCTTCGCCAGTCTTAGTAATATTTGTCACTCACTGGAAGCTTGCTCAGTACCAGGCACTATGGAATGTGTTGTATATCATCTCATGGAATATCTCAATGGCTCTAGGAAGGTGCTGTTATGTTCCCATTCTGCAGATGAGGCTGTGGAGGCTCAGAGTGGGGATCGAGATTAACAGAGGCATTGATCAAGATTAACAGTGCATTACACATCATTTGAAAAACACAAGCTCCTTTTCCTCACAATTTGCAGCTGTTGCCTTTCTTATAGTTAATGTGTTAGAGGCAGAGGACCTATGAAATGTATACAGCCACTTAGGTCCTAAGAAGAATGTACTTTTGTGCTTGCCTTACACTAGACTTTAATAAAGGAAGTATTGAGTATGAGGATGAATCAGCATTTAATTAAAACTGCCCCATAGTGTGTGTGCGAACACATAAAACTGCATGTAAGTTGCCGGTATAATTGCCGCAGCTAAATTAGGGAGCTCTTTTTGGTAACTCAGACAGAGAGAAGAGCAGGTTGCAGGGTGTCTGTTAGTACCTGGGAGAAGAAATCTGCTGGACAATTCCATATGGCTCTTGGACAACACAGGTTGTACTCTCAAAGGGACAGATTATTAAGGGACACGATTGTTTCTTGACAGAAACTTCTTTCCCACAAAGTGACAGGTAACCTGTTAATGACATTGTATTAGCTCATGTCTGGAAGACAAAACCCTAAAGGGCAATTCTTCGTGTAATGTTGGAATTGTCAGAAATTTTCAGGTAAACATGCTGTTTTAGAGTTATTTCTCCTGGCAACTGGGAGAATTTGCTTTTCAGACTTCTGTTCAGTTCATCTGGTGGTTAACCTACTTTCCCTGTGTAAGTGGGACTGAATCTTTTTTTTTTTTGCGGCACTGGGGATTGAACTCATGACCTTGCACTTGTGAGGTAGGTGCTTACACCACTGAGCTAAATCCCCAGCCCTGGGACTGAATCTTTTGAAGGGGAAAATATATATTCTGCTCTAGTCTTTTCTTAGCCAGATTATTCTTCTAGCTAACTTTTGAAATACAACTTTCTGGGACACTGGCAGGCCATGGGTTTCAGGTACAATCTTCCTAACATTTTTCTGCTTTCAAGGTGCTTTATTAAACACTGTGGAAGATTTTTCAGGGGGATGAATTCAGATTCAGAGGCCAATGGCAGTTCCCTGTTCTTTCTTCCAAACAGCTTTGTGCTTCTTTCAGTGCTGATGGAGCTGGGTACCTCTTGATATGGAGCTACAACAGACATTTCACACACGGCAGGCAAGGTCAGCTGAGGAGTGAAAAAAAAGTCAAGGCCTAGCATAAACAGTTTTTCTTTTTTGAATCACAAACTAAGGTAATGAGTATATACCCATCATCCATATTCTGGAATTATCATGGATTCCAACATAGAGTTTAATTCTCTTCTATTCGATGTGATAAAGCCCAAATTCTGCCATAAGAAATTTTCACCTCTCAATCACTGCTGAGAGCTAACGATCTTTTAAAATTTGTATTAGTCCACATTTGTGTGACATGATGATTACATTTTATTGTAACCCAAATAATGAATATTGCAATCCAAGTATTGTAATCTGTTTCTTAATCTTCCTCACAATTTGGAAAGTTATATTTGTAATCCCATTGAGACGTTATTGGAATCCCAGCAATTTTACTTTATTTTATTTTATTTAAAAAAAATTTTTTTTGGTACCAGGGATCAAACTCATGACCTCGTATTTGGCAGGCAGGTGCTTATGCCACTGGGTTAAATTCCTGGCCCTCCCAATTTTTTTTTTGCAAGTTAATTTTAATCTACTATCCCTAATGCAACCCACAGTGAGAGTAAAGACATCAAGACATACTCAAAGTTATGGGTAGCCAAGGGGCCCTAAAATCTATCTAAGTGAGGATATGCAGACAAAGGCCTTGATCCAAGGCCTTTCCCAGAATTTATTATCTTGTCTAGAAGGGGGTGGCTAGAGGATGAGTGATAGGATGGCAGGAACTATGTGAGTAACTTGAGCTGGGTAGCCAGGTAGGAAGAAAAGCATCTTTGCAAAATGCAGGGAGAATGACATGCAGAAGGATCACTGTGCATAATTTAAGTAAGGTAGCATTTAAATTGTTTTTGGAGGCTGTTGTTTTAGTTTTTGATATGTAAACTTTTGTGCCCTGGGGATCATAGCCTCTTTATTTCGAGGCTCCTACCCAGTTGACATTCCTGGAGCTGACTGGCTCTGCCATCCTACTGCGCTGGGGTCTTTTATAGAGAGCACTATGAGCACTATGTGAGGAAACAGGAGACAGATTGACCCCAGAGATTACACATCAATACTTCAGCTGGCCTTATTTGCATTGCTTAGACCCAATTAAAGAGAAGAAAAAATAGCATAGCCCACTCTGTATATATCAGTATATAAAAATAAGACTAGTGTTGCAGCAATTGTTCTGTATTCAAGGGGAGTTGCTCAAATTGTCTCCCACACATTCATTGTGAGGCACTGAGCACATCTGAATTCCTTTTCATCCCCTTCTTGCCTCCTTCTTCTCCTTTCTTTCATCTCTCGGTCGTCTTCCCTTTTGTAAAAATTCTATCTCCCTGTGTCCTATCAAGGCTGAAGATTTCGGCTCCAATCCGGCTGGTTGCAGAGGCAGGCCCTGTGTTCAGACCCTATCTACATGGTTCCTGGCCCGTGGCTCCTCTGCTCTTGGTTGCTCTTGGCAGAGAGGGCGGCCCTGGTGCAGACAAGGTGCTTTTACTGTGAGATGTGCTTGCAAAACCACAGAGTTGATGGACTTGCTGCCAGCCTGGATCTGGGCTCTTGTCTTGGGTCTTCTCCTCACTCTTGCTGTTTGTTGAGACTCAGGGCTGGCTCTGTTCCTTCGCCTTTCTTATGTGGCTTTAGCAAGGTACCTCACCCTACCTTACCATCACTAGACTGTGGTGAGGCTGCTGATGATAAGGGACAGGATCATCTTCTGGCTCAACATCTTTGGGCATAGGTAAATTAAAGGAGGTCATTTGTAATGTGTCTACTGTAATTTCATGCATGTACTTATTGGACACCAATAGGCTGCTATTATTATTAGTATTGATATTGTTACTGTGAGTACTGCCTCTACTGTTAGTAATCCCACACTGTAGTAACACTAACACTATGGTAACAATGATCCTGAGCAACTCCAGCACCTGAGAGTGCCTTCTGAGTTCTGAAGTGCCTTTCTTGGAGTATAGTGACACGGCTGACATTTTATTTTTGGTGGTGCTCCACAGAAGCAAGAGTCAGTGTGAAGATGGGTCTCCCCCCACCACTTCTTTTATAGGATGGCAATAAACACGGCTTTATCTCATTAAATTTAATGAGCCTTCGTAAAATAACCATTACATTCTGAAGGTAATGAAAGAATAGCTTTGATGGTTAGTAAATAAACTATCAAGGGCAGTGGTATCATGTTCTAGGGCTGCAAGGGGTATAGGGGCCATCAGGAAGAGTTGGTGGCATTTTTTGTGGTGAGGCCAAACCAGGGTGTGTCAGTTTCACACTATGAAAGTCCAAGGGGTGACAATCTTCATTTTAGCTAGGTGTTCCCAGCTACTCCTGGGTTGGGAGATGTGATTAAATTGATTGGCTTGAAAATCTGCAGAAGGATTTTATGTATATCATGTCAAAGATATTGAATTTGAATACTATTGTAGTAGGTTAGACTAAATAATTTATATTATAAACATAGAAGTATAGCAGATTGAATAGAGTATGCAAATTTATGTAAATAACCTTGCAAATTCAAACTCTTCTGATCCAAGAGCCCTGGTACTTTATAAACAGGGTGGTAACATTGTAAATCAGGAGTTATTAACCTGTGGTCCATGGCTCAGTGGGGTCCTGAATTTATGTGCAAAATTGCATGAGTGTATATTTTTCTAGAGGAAGCATCCATAGCCTTCATTAGATTCTCAAAGGGTTTCACTATAAGAACCACAGCATAGTATGTATAAATAGTCTAGGTGATCATTTTAATTATGTACTTTTTACACACTCTGCTTTTTAGAATGTGCTACTTCATTAGAATAAAAATTTGCTACTTATTTTATGACCTGGCTAGAACTAAAAGTTCTTCATATTTAAATAAAATGTTTTAGTTTTCTTTGTAGATATGCAAATTTAAAACATTGTACTCTTATGTAC
>RJWT010037042.1:0-13132 GCA_004365215.1 Cuniculus paca | reverse complement strand
ATAAATAAACCTTTCCTTCTTTCATTTTGGGTGTCAGATATTTTGTCTCAACAACAGGAGAAAAGTAACCAAGACAATGTCTGAGGCTGAGTAATGTGTAAAGAAAAGAGGTTTACATAGCCCCGGTTCTGGAGGTTCAGGAACATGGTACTGGCATCTGCTGGATGCTGGTGAGGGCCACATGCTGATGCCATCACAATTCAGGAGCACATGTTAGATTGTCACAGGGCTACACTGGAAGCCAGAGGGTGAGGAGGGACTGATCTTACACCTTTTATGACAATATGCTCTCAAGGGAATTAATTTACCCCAAGGCTAGCATTAAAGCATCAATCCCAATGACCTGTGGTGAGGATCCACCTCTGGGAATTGAACTCAGGGCCTTCAGCAGCCCCTTGCATTATTATTTATTTTAATACAGGATCTCCCTAAGTTGTTTGGGCTAGACTCAAACTTGCATTCTTACTGCCTCAGCCTCCCAGACAGATGCACACCACCACACTCGGCTCAGGCTCTACCTCTTATAGATCCTGATCACCTTTCATATTGCCACACCAGGGACCAAATTTCTCGTACTTTAGCCTTTGGGGGTCACAGTCAAGACATAGCAGAAGCAGAAGCCATAGCATATTTTAAAGAGAATAAAACCCAACAAAATAAAACAGAATAAAGCCAATTGAAACAAAACTAGCTCCACAGGGTCCCTGACCTCGTGTTGGCAGCTGGAAATCAGCCACAGTGGGAATAGTTGCACCTCAGAAATTGGCAAATGCTACAAATCCAGGATCGCCCCCATCGCCATCCCTTTATCCCACACCCCCACCCCAGAGTAAATTGTTGAACATATCCTGGTGCACCACAGCTAGGTCTTCTGTAGACCACCAACCAGATGAGGCCCAGAGTGCGCTTCTGGGTACAAGTTGTACCTTGGTGACAGATGCTCCCAAAAACTCAGCATTCACCCATAGGTCCCAAACTGAAGGTGAAAGAGGCAGGGCAACAAACTAAATCAGAATTTGGCAGGAGTTTCCACCTATTCTGAGCCTTCTTTTCTTGGTTGCTTTTCCATAGAGTCCATGTTACGTGAAGGCTTTCTTTTCTCTGAGCTGAGCTTCTTTGCTTTCTCTGAGCTAAATTCTTAGCATTGGAGGAGGATTAGGGCCAAAACTCATGCTGCAATGAAACCCATTGAAGGCATCAGTAAGACCCCTCCAGCAACCACCCTGGAGAGCAGATCTCTCAGCCCACAGCTAGGAAAGAGCCCCAGGATGCATGGAATGGGCAACACAACAACAGCAAGAGTTGGAAAGGGAAAAAAGAACAGCTTCTACACAACCCTAGTTTTCTCTTGTTAGCTACCTTTGGACAACCTCCTCCATTCTCCTCCAGCCTCTTAATTCAGAGTCACTTCTTCCAGACAACTTTCTAATGACCTCCAATCCATCATGCCTTTGGTCCCGTTAACTGTGCTCTTCAGTGTTCCCAGCATCACCAGATCCTTATTTATTTTCTTCTTGGGTGCTCTTTTCACCCCACTGGAAAGTGAAGATGGGTCACCTCAGCCACCCACAGGGAAGTATTTCTCTGGACCATATCACTTGCCAAAGCTTGGTAATTATCAACTTGAGGAAAATAAAAGTTACCCAAGAGAGGAGATGTAGGCCAGGGAAATATCTCAGTGGTACAGTGCCTGCTTAGCAAGCATGAGATCCTGAGTTCGATTCCTGTAAAAAAAAAAAAAGGAAAGGAATGTAGCTATAATATGTGACAAAGCTGAGAACAAAAGTTATATAATCATAATTATGGAAATACCTGGGCATTGAGTAAACCAAATTCTGGAAAACTCAAGTGGGAGGGTGTTACTCCCCAAGTTGTGCAATAGGAGATTCAGATCCCTCTGAGTGGGTGTACTGCTGGCCCAGGTGCCAACTTGCTCCCAAGCAGCTCTTGTGCAATGAGACTGTGGCTTCTTTCCCAGGGCTGCTCTTTGCAGGAGGACAGCCCTCTGTTCCTCCCAGTGTCACAGGCTACCGTGGGTCCTCAGCCACATGTAAGATGGAAATCAGATATAGGTTGATTCTTTTTTTTTTTTTTTTTTTTTTGCGGCACAGGGGATTGAACTCACGACCTTGCACTTGCCAGGCAGACACTTAGACCGCTGAACTAGATCCCCAGCCCTATGGGTTGATTCTTGTCCACCTCTTCTTTAAAGCCCTCAAAAGGGAAGGGTTCCCATGTGGACTTCCAAGATGTAACCAAATGACTGAAGATTCTTGCTCATTGTCTTAGTTATTTTTCTTTCATTGTTGAGACAAAATACCTGACACCCAAAGTTAAGAGAAGAAAGGTTTATTGCACAGTTTGTGGAAGTTTCAGTCCATAATTAGCTGTTTCCAATGCAAAGTGGCATGGCAGAGGGGCAACAGCTTATGGTGGCAGAAAACAGCAAAAGCAACTAGAACAAAAGGGGGAGAAAGCCTCTTTTTCATCCTTACATTGTACTCAGGCTACCCACCCTAGGGAGGATATAGCACTCACACACCCCCAGTCTCAGCACTAGACAAGGAATCAATCACAAACTCTAGGTTAAGCCACCTCTGAAAAGTCCACCCCCCATGACAACGTGAGGTTTTGGGGAGGACATCCAGACACAAACCATAATACTCATTTTGCATAGAACTTATGAATTGGCAAAGTATAGCTCTTTCAGTGTTAATAGCCCTGAGCTTTGACTACCAGTAGCTATCAGTTCTTTCACTGTTAGTAGCTCTCCTTGCCACTCAGGGCTACTAGTAGGCGTCAAGAACTCTTCTGACTATCAGAGTCAGTGGTTCCCAGCAACTTGCCATTGCTCCCTATCCATCTCTGGTTCTAGCTGCTTTCAGTGCTAGTGACCTTTGGTCTTATCAACTCTTAGTATACCAGCTCAATATGCTCTACTGGATATATAAATCACAAATAGGCAAGAATATGCCATCTAAAAAGAGGCTTTAATAGGACTTATGATGCAAGATAAGGAGACCAGTGATGTAATGAACCCATGAAGGATGTGGGGAGGTTGCTTATCAAGGAAAAAAGGGCTCATGTGTGTGCAGTTTCAGACTTCCTGCTTGGTCATTGGTAGGGAATGACTCCTCTCAGACCTAAGTGAGGATGGCCTGCAAAGGGACAGAATCATCCAGGGAGGCTACAGAGATGATTGTCTAAGATAGGTTCATACCCAAAGCCTGCTGCCAAAGTAAATATCTCCCCAAGTGGGCGTGGGGCACCTGATGTAGCCAGGATGACCACAAAGCATTTGAGGCAACTGAGGGAAAATAAAAAATACCTCTTAGGGAGCATCAGACCCTCTATTCTGCCTCACTGGGCCACCTTGCTGGGACTAGTTCCAGGCATTCACATCACCTGAGGAGTCCACAGTGTCCTTTCCTCTTGCCTCCAAGTCTTCTTCAATCCATCTACCTTTTGTAAGATTCCTCTTTGGTCCTTGATCCTCCTGCCTCAGCCTCCCAAGTGCTGGGATTACAGGCATGTGCCACCACACCTGGCTCTCCTCTCAAGTCTTATCTTCTAAAGCAAGGGCCACACACAGAGGTGGGTAAAGAGGATGAAGGATGCCCAGCACCCCAAGAGGCCTGGGCAGGCCAAAGCATAGGTATCTATTCTAGCCAACTGCTGCCCAAGACACACTGTGGCCAGGTCTTTCCACTTCTCTGGAAAGCCCAGACCTTCTGTTTTATATCTTTGGTTAGGCCCAGAGGCCAATCAGTCAAAATAAAACTGCTTCATCCAGTTCAAGGAATTCAAACCATCATAGGAGGTGAAGGAAAAGGTTTATAGTGTGACCCTCTAGGATCGCCAAATACATAGGTAAAATTAAAAATGAGCCCTTGCTCCATAGGCTACGACCCTCTCCCAGGCATTTACTAAAAGAAGGGCTTGCCATTGTGACTATGTAGCTTTTGTAACTCAGAAGCATTTTTCAAGAATCTTAGAGCCCTTCCCAGGCATAGAACCTTCAAAAGAATGCAACCGTAGTTTCCAAGACTCCAAGAGAGGACAAAATTCTGCCATCGTTACTGGCCAATGAACACAACTGGCCTAGTTCCTTTGTATTTTCTACTTCTCTGACTCTGAGCCTCCCTGGTACCTTAGCTACTTGCTCTTTTAGTTGGCTTTTAAAATTCTTAATTCAAACAGGGAGACAGATCTTTTGCAAATGGGAAGGAATCCAGAAGACCCAGGGCAAGGGGTATGGGAAATAAAGATTTAAGATGTGTCATGTATAAGTACAAAATACCCACAATGAATGCAAACATTATATGTCATGAAGATAAACTAGGGCCAGGAATTTAGCTCAGTGGCCTAAGCACCTGCCTGGCAAGCGCAAGGTCCTGAGTTCAAGTCTCCGTACCAAAATAAATAAATCAGTTCAAGCTTTCAAGAATCTGCCAAAATATCATTGTCATCATCATCATTCCACTTTGCATAGTTCTGATCTTCAGAATATGCTTTCTTTTGGTAAATTAAAAACCGAGGCTTTTCGTTGAAAACTGATCATTTCGTTCAGCAGAAGAAATGATACCACCAAAAAGCATTCACATATCAGCTGACCCTGGTGGGGCACTCCTCCCCCACTCCCCCACCCAAAGCTCCCAGACTCGCGCCTGGCAAAGCCTTCCTTAGCTGTCCCCACCTCATTCCTAGCACTGACTGCTGCCCTCATCCCTTTCCTGATGTCCCCAGAGCACGAGTTCCCTTACTACTTGCTTCTTCTCAGATGATTTTCTGTCCTCCCCCTCAGCATTCCCCCCACCTAACTCATACATTCCACCTCTTATCCCGAGCCAGGGACCAGCTGACCCTGTCCAGGACATAAGAAGGGGGCATCTAAGGGCTGTGAGCTGAGTTTTGAAGTCCCCAAATCATGCCAGAGCTTTCAGAGTCCTGCTGCAGAGCACAGGCCACACATGTGCGCCCACCCTGCAGTCAAGGGATAGACCTCAATTTTCTCTCAGCACAGCTCCCTAAGGCTCCACAGACCCCATACTACTTGCCCATGCACATTTCATCCTTTAGTGACATGTTTTTGAATCTGGGTCAGTCCTGCTAGGCAGCGTCCTTTCCTCCCCAAGTGTTGGGTGGGGCTCTGGGGCAGCTGCAGGCCTCATGCACCTGTGGGTGTTATACCAGCCCAGTCTGGTCTTGCCCGAAGATCCTCTCTGAAAGAAAGCCTGTGACAGAAAGGAGCAGCTGGGGGTGGTGGCTACGCCCACAGCCCTAGCTCTGTGCTCTCTTATTTGTCGCCTCCTCAGGAGTTGGCTGCACCCAGATCCAAGCAGGCAGGCATTTAGCCATGATGAAGAGAAGCCTCCAGGTGGCAGCGAGACTTGGCCACCACAGAGCCCTCCCCAGGACCCTCCGTATCCTGCCCAGACTCAGCTCTGCCTCTGCGTTTGGGTCTTCCACAGGCTCCCTGGTGAGTTCCTAGCTCAGTCAGGTAGGCAGACATTCTCCCCAGAGTCTAGGGTCTAAAGAGCACCCCAAGTGGCCTCTTTCCAGCTTGTGGCCAGAGTCCAAGAGGAGTGACTGGAGGGACTATTTGACATAAGGGGTAAAGGGGAGGTGCTCTAGGATACCATGTAGCTCAGATCCCAAACCAAATCCACCCACTTGCTTGCGTCCTGGTCTGAATCTTTGTAGCCACCAACAAATCACTTTGCTCCTATGGGACTCAGAATTTTGCAGCTAAGTCGGGGCATCGCCAGCCAGAGAGCCTGTCTGTGGTCTTGATAAGCAGCTCGCTTACTGCTCTCAGTTGTGACTGGTACATGAGCGGCTGGCCCTCCAGGGGACTTCCTCATCCTACCAATAGACTACTGTCCCTGCCTCCTATGCCACCTCTGGGGGTCCCCAAACGTGTCTCAGAGGACCTCCTTACCTTGTCCAAGCAGGCCTACAGCTGCGAATGGAGTTGGTCTAGCCCTGAGGCGAGGGGTCTGTAAAAGTATCCCGCACCAACTGTGATCTCACTGCACCTGGTGCAGTCAGCCCTCACACTCATAAGCTGGGCAACCTTAACCGTATTTCTTCAGTTTTCCCATCTGTGTAGTGGGGCTTATGTTAGCAGTTACCAGCTCAGAAAACCACTCACAGATGTTTAAACCGAGTATGTGTAACTCGCCTCCTCTGAGCAGCACATCTGTAATTCTTGGCCCCTGTTCCTTTCCCTCTCTTTGACCCTTTAGTGTCCCTTGCTCAGTCACCCACAGAAGTCCTCAGATCATCTGCAAGGAAGATGGGCTCTTTCCCTTAAGTTAACACTCCATTAGCTGAGCCTAAAAAGTCCCCAAACCAGGAAGAAAAACTACCTGGAGATCCCACAACCCAAGCAGCAGTCCCTGCCCTCCAGGACATCGACTGGTCCCCCTGATTTCTCCCCGCCAGGTCTCAAGATTCTGTCCAGAGAAGACAGACTTGAAGGATTATGCCCTTCCCAATGCCAGCTGGGGTCCAGACATACTGAGCCTGTATCAAGAGTTTCTGGAGAAGACCAACTCAGAAGGCTGGATCAAACTGCCCTCCTTCAAGTCTAACAGAGACCACATCCAAGGGCTAAAGCTCCCGTCTGGCTTGGCAGCTACCTCAGGTAAGGCCGGGCCTGGGAGGGCCCACGGGCAAATATGCACCCTACTCACATTGATGGGGCCCTACCTGGGACCCTCAGGTGGGCTCAGTCAGCCCCCTTTCCCTGCATTTAAAGACCCTTGGAAAGGAAATTCACAAGCCCCCTTCCAGTACTCCACTGGGAAGCTCTCCCTGCTGTCTCCCTCCACCCTCTGCTGCCACCGGGGAAGGTGAATGGGAAGGATCTTACTTCACTGCCTCCCTGCCTCCCATCTGAGTAGGGCACACCCTAGAAGGCACCTTAGCTGCCATCCGGGTCCCGCCCCAGCAGAGAACTGCAGGCTCAGGACCCCGCCCTGTCCACCTTCACACTGGCAGTTCTTCCTTCACAGCCAAGCCTTATCCTAACCCCTCGTCCCTAACCCCATCAAAGCCCTCAGACTGCCCCCTCGCCCGTCACAGGCCTCCGCCCAGACCAGCATTCCGCAGCGCCCCATGGATCTGATGGCCTTGTTCCTTTTGTGTGTATGTGTATGCATGTGTCTGTCTGTCTGTCTGTCACATTTTTATGTATGATTCCTGACCAATGCTGAATGGGAGATGGAGCTGGCAGGAGACTCTTGGGTTATGGCTCAAAACAGGGGCTTCAAAACAATTTCTTTTAAGAGCCTGGTATTTTCGAAAATGATAGTTGTAACTGTCTTGGAAAATTGGAACTCCAGTGGACTTTTTTGCTTTATTTTGCTATTTTGTACTATTGTCTTCAATTGCATGTGACTATACGAGTAATTGCATTGTTAACTTTCAATGCTTACAGTGTTTTAAGTCTTGATCTGGTTCTGATCCTGACTCCACTCTGAGTCCAGAAACTTCCAGTGTTGTCCCCAGACACAGGCTCTCTCTGAAGGCACGGACTGTGTATCTGCTCTCAGTTCAAAGGCTCCCTGTGAGATATCCTGGGTGCCCTTGGTTGTGTCTCTGTGACCTGTACCAGAGGCAGGGCTCAGACCCTGGTACTGCATCCCGGCAAGGCCCATGGCCCTCACACCTTCCTTCCTCCAGCTATGACACTGCCCATCTCTCCCCAGACAAACGTGACTATCGCATCTTCACCAGGTGCATCCAAGTGGCAGGACAAGGCTACGAGTATGTCATCTTTTTCCACCCGGCCGAGAAGAAATCCGTCTGTCTTTTCCAACCAGGCCCTTTCCTGGAGGGAGCTCCAGGGTAAGGCCCCAGGCAGGGCCAGGGTGGGGATTCCTAGATTTGGCTCAGCAGGCTGGGTGGGGCTCTATGAGGCCCTGGAGTCTGCACCTGTCTTAGGAGCCAGGATGGGGGTGCAAGGAACTGGGCTTAGCCTCAGGAGGCCAGGCCTGGAAGGACACACTGGCTTATCTCTCAGGTCCAATCCCACCATGCAATTAAAGAGAGCTCCCTTATCCAGGTCTCAGTATTTTCCAGCAACGAAGGACCTGAGGGAACACCTTGAGAAGATGTGATGCATTTGGAAGACAGCAAGATCTGGAATTAAGAGCCAGATTTCCAATCCTGCTTCCCTGTTGCAAGCAATCAATATGGCCTCTGGTTTCTAGTCTTCTTCCTCTAAACTTAAGTCAATTATATCTACCTGCAAAGGTGACTGACAGACATGATACTCTGGACCTCTGTGGGTGTGCTCATGAGCCATAAAGCACAATATAGCTATCAGGCACCATCTGTCCAAACCCCAACTTTTACCTCTAGGGAAACTGAAGTGTGCAGAGGTAAAAAGAACTTGCCCAAGTCAGATCTAGGACTTTAGGAATTGGGCTCCAACTGTAATGCTCTCTCTACTCTGCTGCCTCAAATTTCAAATTGACCTAAGGAGAAATTCACACTGGGCATAAATCAAGATGGCTGTGGGCTTCTTGTCAAAGAAGGCTATTGGGCCACTAAGTTTGTGGTTATCTGCCTTCTCTTCTGTGCCTGTTTCCTATCCAGTCACAGAAGCTATTTAGCAGCACAGGTGTTCCTATAGGACCAGCTTTAGGGTCCTGAGGCCTGAGAGTGGCTGAATTGAGGTTAAACAAAATCGAGAGTGGTAAATAGACATCATCATCTCCATAGGCTGTGGCCACAGACTGAATCCCTCTGTCCCCTTGGCCATTCCAAAGGTGCCCTCCATGGAGACACTGTCCATCAAACCAGTGCCTGCAGATACTGGGAGAATAGCTCTCACCACCTCCTGCGTCATGGGTCCTCTCTTCGGAAGAAAACCCCAAGGAGGTGATTTGTGTCTGAATTTTAGGAACATGTGGAGGTGATGCCAAAGAGGCAATAGAGACTATCCAACACATGGCAGGCAATGGATTGAGGAGGAGCCAGCAAAAAACTAAAGTCTACCAGGCCTTTAGACACTGGGAGTTGGAGAGAGTTACTGGTTGATTAAGAGCTGCTCTACAGAACCTTTACTTGCTAATGGGTTCCTGTCCTTGGAAGTAAAGATGAGGGAAGAACACGCCTAGAGTTCTTTGACACCAATACCTTTTCCTTCCTTAAGTCAATTTGGGAGATGATGAAGACTGTCCATCATTATTTACAATTCACAATTCATAGTACAAAAATTAAGCCAGGTAAAGTGGAATATTCCTGTAATCCTGGGCACTCTGGGAGGCTGAGGCAGGAGAATCACAAGTTTAAACCCAGCCTGGACAATTTAGCAACTTAGTAAGATCCTTTTTTTAAAGGGTTGCTGTGTATATAGTTTGATGTAAAGGTCCTGCAAAAAATGAAGGAGAAAAAGAAGAGGAAGAAAAAGAAGAAGATGAAGAGAAAAAGGAGGATGAAGAGGAAGAAGAAGGAGAAAGAAAGGGGAAGGAGGGAGGGAAGGAAGGAGGGAGAACTGAGGGGAAGGAGGAGGAGGAAGAGGAAAAGAAGAACAAGAAGGAGAAAAAGAAAAAGAAGAATGAAAGCTCAAACAGCTTTAGCAACTTGCTCAAGACCAAACAGTACAGCAAGGGCTCCAACAAGGTAGTATAATACCACAGCCCCCAGCAATGTCCACCAAAGGAAAAGGACACAAAGGCCTGGGAGGCCAGTTGGTAGCAGGAACAACAGACTAGCCCACGATAGTACAGCACGTGCAACTGACCAGGGTCCATGGAGAATTACAATTGCACTTTCAAAAATCAGGAACTCAAATCAGACATTGTGGCGCACACTCATAATCCCAGCATTGGAGAGGCTGTGGCAGAAGGATTGTGAGTTCGAGACCATCTTTGGCTATTTAGCAAGTTTGAGGGCAGCCTTGATTTCATATAGAGAACTGTCTCAAAAAGCAAAATAACAATAACAACAAAAATCAGAGACTCATATTTGTTTTGCATCATTTTCATTCTAAAGTTGGGTGCCACTCTATTTCCTCCAATTTAAACAGTGAAATGGCCTTGGCATGGAGGCAGCATTTGTAAAATGAGAGTGAGGGTTTTATACAGGTTAAATAAAGCACATGTCTGCAGCATCCTGCTGAAGCAAGCCCTTGCCTTTCCATGGGCAGTGCTGATCAGAAGTCAGTTTTGCTGGCACTTAATATATTATAAGCTGTATTTCATATTTGCCTGTCTTGAAAATGTGGGCCCACCACTGGCTGTAGTGACTGGTAAGGTGAGAGATGGCCCAAGGTCATACACACTTCTTTTTTTGTTTGTTTGTTTGGCTTTTTGAGACAGGGTCTCCCTATGCATTTCAGGCTGGCCTTGAGCTCACTTTGTAGCCCAGGCTGGTTTCAAACTGAACTCGTAGGTAACACTCCTCCTGCCTCAGCCTCCCAAGTGCTGGGATTTCAGGCGTGTGCCACCACACCCAGCTTTATGCACTTCCTTTTAAAGATGCAGCCAAAAAAGTTCAGAGGTTTTTCCCATTCTCTTCATGCATGCACACTTCCAAATTATAGCAATCATTGCAATCAATTAGATATCAAATCAATAAAATGTTTTCCATTAACTCTATGAGAAAAAAATTTTTTTTTCCAGGAGAAATAAAATGCTTGTGTCAGTGTTTACTAACACATGCTGAAGCAAAACAAAAGAAAAGCTCAGCTCAGATTTGATCACCTGGGACGCAGCTCTGTGTCCTTCCCTGTTTGGCTGCCTGAGGCTGAAGCTCCACCTTTGGAAGGTTCCAGGGAGGGGAGGAGCACGGGATTGTCACTGCCCAGGTAGGGCAGTCGGCCTAGCTGCTCAGCCCTGGACTTGCTCCTCGTCCACGTCCTCAGGTTTGCCCATGGAGGGTCTCTGGTAGCCATGATGGACGAGACCTTTTCTAAAACTGCCTACCTGGCTGGAGAGGGGCTGTTCACACTAAGCCTCAACATCCGCTTCAAAAAGTAAGTATGGATCCCTAGGGCATCGGCCAAAGTCATGGCCTTTTCATCAGTGGGGCTGGCTCTCCTTGGCGGCTGGAGTATGGAAGCCCTGCCAGCCGCTCTCCTTCCCCAACCGATTCCGAGCACTCCTATCACCCTTGTGCAGCAGATGATCTTTGCTGCCCCTCTTTGGGACCCAACAAACAGTTCCTAAGATCAGGCCACTTATGAGTCCTTGAGGCAGGTGGGTGAAGAGGAGGGGATGCAGAGGGTGAGGAGATGGGGGTGAGTTATACTGCCTGCTCCCCTAGCTTGCTCCCTTTGGGCTCTCTGGCTGTCCTGAACGTCCAAGTGGAGAAGATTGAGGACCAGAAGCTCTACATGTCCTGCATTGCCCAGAGCAGAGATCAGCAGACAGTCTTTGCCAAGTGCTCAGGTAAAGAAGTCCTGCCACAACCCACCCCAGAACAAATGGAAGGGAGGAAGGATGCTAAGGATCTGGTCCCAAGCGGGGGCCCAGCTTTTTTTTTTTTTTTGCCCCAGCTTTTCAAGGGGTAGGATTTTGCATGTGCTATGGACATGAATGAAATGAAGGAGAAATCAACTAGGATGTTTTGTTAAGTCGGGGTTACACAACCTGTACCACAGGACAGGTCCAGGTTAAGGGTGATTTGGAGCAAAATAGTCACAGCACCTCAGCAAGCTCCTGTCCTTGTGGCCTTGGCTCTCAACACTCAGCTCATCCTTCTCTTGCAGGTGTTTTCCTTCAGCTGCAACTGGAAGAAGAGTCACCCTCGTAGTAGTCACTGTGACATCAGCAGCCTCAACCCTGATGGCTCCGTGTGCCTGGAAGCCAGCACACAACAGGAAGCAAGTGCCCTGGGTGTTGAGAGGCCCTCTCTCTGAATAAATAAACTTTCACTGCCCTAGGCTCAACCTGCTTGTCATTTGAAATCTAAATCCTTCCAGGGCCTCCCAGATACCCACCTTCCCATTCAGCATCCACAGGAAAGATTTACTGAGCACCTTCCAGGCTCTGGATGAGGCATGCAGTCCACAGCAATAAAAGGGCACAACTGGAGGACATAGAGCACCCCAACAAATTTCACCTCCTCGCACCCTGGGTCATATCAGGAACACAGTGTAGCCCAAAGGGACATGGATCCATTTTACTCTCTGAACACAGTCAGAAAAGGCTTTCTAGGGGAAGCTGTGCCTGAGCTGAGGCTCAGAAGTTCAGAGGTGCTCACCAGGCAGAGCGAGAACAAAGGCACAGCGCCCTGAAAGAGCACAGGGAGGGCCGGGCATGGTGGGTCACGCCTGTAATCCCAGCACTCGGGAGGCTGAGACAGGAGGATCGTTGCAAGTTCCAGACCAGCCTGGGCTGCAAAGCGAGTACAAGGTCATCCTGAACAGCATGAGACCCTGTCTCAAAAAGACAAAAAAAAAAAAAAGCACAGGGACTTTGGAGAACAGCAAAGCATTGGGGAGGGCAGGCATCTAAGGAAGGGGAAGGTAGGTAGGGCAGGAGCAGCCCCTGGCTGGCTTCAATGTTCCTGCTATAGACCTTGAGCTTTGTCTTATAAGCAACAGGAAGGAGCCTAGGCAAGTTTCATAAAGTTCTATCTTTTTTAAAGATGACTCTGGCAGCAGAAAAAGGCAGAAAGACTGCAGGCAGGAGCACTGGTTAGAAGACCCCTAAAGGGCTCTTCACTGGAGACAGTAAGAGCTGCCTGGGTCAGAGCCATGGAGGTGAGGTGATGGGAAATGCTACCAAATAAAGATGTGCAAGACTTTCCCACTACTGGTGTTGCAGATTAGTGCAGGAGAGCTGTCTAGGAAGAGTCCAAGCTCCTGCCCTTGCAGTCCAGGATTGGGAGGCTCCTGGCTTGGGGGGTTTCAGATGGCATCATTGGGAGAACGAAAATAGGTGTGAAGCAGAGGTGGACCAGGACCTCAGGTCTACATGTATTAAGCCTGAAGTGCCCAGCACTCCCGACACAGAGGACACACCGGCAGAATTCTGGATACTGTGACTAGGTGCTTAGGAGGGGAGGGCTATTGACTCAGTTTGTGAGTCAGTGCAAAAGCTGACATGGCACCTCAGAGTGAAAGAGAAGAGGAAGCAAGGGGCGAGGGTGGCAGTGAAGGGAAGCCAGGGAA
>RJWT010037041.1:0-12805 GCA_004365215.1 Cuniculus paca | reverse complement strand
GCAAGTACCCATGCTCTGTGTTTCCTTCTGTTCTGGATCTGCCAAGTACAGTAAGGTGGCAAAATAGGGGGAAGCAATCCCCTCACAAAAATTCATGCTAACTGACCTAAAGCTGCATCTTTGATGTAGGTGATGCCATTATAGACTTAGGGTCCATTTTCTGTGGGAACCTGGGTCCACCTTGTTTCCTGTCACTTGTCTTTGGTCAGCATTTTCTACCACTTCCCCCAGTATGCCCAGAGCCTTCTCCATAACAAAATTCTGCTCTCCAGGCCTGTTGCCAACCCCTTCCCCAGAGCAATGAGAGAAAGACATTATTCTAACTGCAGCTCCCTCTAGTCTGCCTAGCTCCTTTAATGGGGGTGGGGGTAAAAATCGATAGGTGATAGGGAAATGTATCACTGTAGAAACTCTTGTGAAAATAAAAGAGCAAAGAAAAAGAGCCACTGAAGGTCAAGATTTAACTGATAGATTACATTATACTTCCCCGTCTTATCACCTTAACAACAGAGATTCAAAAAAATATCAATGGACTTTCCTTGAAAGAGTTGTTCTGTGCAGATTTTTGAATAAGAAGCTCAGAGTTATAAAGGAGGCAGAAGACAAGGACCTTAAAGGAATCTAAAGTCTTTGGCATCTTCACAACAGCTAACACTAATCCCTGCACATCTCCAGATTGACACACATCCCCACATTGCAGGGTTATTTACTTGAGTTCCTAGTCCCCCACAAAATATCCAACTTTCAACAAAAGGATCACAATCACGCCAGTAGACAAGGAAAAAAAAATAATGAGACAAAGCAAACATCAGAACCTGACTCAGCTGTGATACTGATGTTGGAATTATTAGGCAGGGAATTTAAAACAACTACAATGAATATGTTAAGCGTTCTAACGGAAAAAGTAGACTGCATGTAAATACAGATGGGTAATGGAAGCAGAGGTGTGAAGACTCTGAAGGAATCAAAAAGAAATGTGAGAAACCAAAAACAATTTAACAGAAATGAAGAATACTTTAGATGAACAGTAAGCTTGAAGGAAAGTCCAAAATAAAAGTTTTTCAAATTGAAATACAGAGAAAAAATAAAACAACATCTAAGAACTTTGGTGCAATCTCAAAAGATGAAACATATACATTATCAAAATACTACAAAGAGAGAGACAACAGAGCAGAAGAAAGAGTTGAAATCAAAGTGGGATAAGTGTCAGACACCAAATTCCATAGCCAAGAAGCACAAATAACATTAATCAGGATAACTATCTAAAAAATACAGCTAAATATACTACAGTCAAACTGCTGAAAACTCAAGACAAAGAAAACTTGAAAGAAACTAGGGTGGAAGGGTCACTTTATAAAGAAACAAGGATAGGAATTTCAGAGAGCTTCTCTTGAAACTATTCAAGAAAGAAGAAAGGAGAGGGAAATATTTAAGATGGTGAGAGAAAAATACCTAGACTTCTATGTGTAGCAAAATTATCTTTCAAATGTGAAGGAGAGCTGGGCATGGTAGTGTGCACATCTGTAATTCCAGTTCCTCAGAAGATGCAGGCAGGAAGATACTGAGGATAGCAAGTTCAAGCCCAGCCTGAGAGACCTTGTCTTAAATTAAAAAGTTAAAATAAAAAAGTGTTTGGGAATATAGCTCATCGCAAGACTCTTTGTTCAACTCCGATACTAGGGGATAAAAAAAAAAAGGTAGGAGAAATACAGACACTTAGATAAAAATGGGGAAAGTCATTGCCAGTACTTTCTCTCTCTCTTTTTTTTTTTGCACATTTGTTTACGAAATTTCTATGGCTCGCTCTACGAAAAATGTTAAAAGAGTTTCTTAAGGCAGAAAGAAAATGATACAGGTTAAAAATCTGGATCTACATAAATAAAGGAAGAGTATTGGAGAAGCACCCAGTGAAAGTTAGAGAAAATCTTTTTATTTTTTCTTTTTCTTGAGTTGAAAGATCTGTTTTAAGTAATAACAGTAACAATGTGTTGGGTGACAATTGCATGTGATTGAGTAGAATTAATGAGAGCAATATTGCAGGAGGCAGAAGAAAGACTGGTGACTACTCTGTTATAAGATACTTGTGAGACAGGATAGAAAAAATAAAGATAGGTAGAAAGGACACAAGGAAACTCGTTCTAAGATCTCACCAAAGTCATCTAAGGTTATCTGTATTTGTACTCCGTACCATTACATTTTAAGCTTGTGACAGGCATTCCAGAAACTCAAGCCTCAGTTTGTTCCCTAATCATGCACTAGTTTATGACCGGCCAGAAAACTTACAAAGACAAACTGGCTGACAGCCTAATTTCCTGAAGGGAGTGTGTGTGTGTGTGGGGGGCACTTAGAGGCTGAACCTGCAGATGCCCAATGGGTAATTAAAGCAAGATGAAGCCCTTGGCATTTCTGCCTTTTCTTATTTGTCTCCTTTATTATCTTAAAACTTTGGGTCAGATTCCTACTCAGCTCTGCATATAAGCATATAAGGCACTTAAGTAGTATCTGCATTACAAAGTCTATTAGCCCTAAATTTACCTCACCCATCTCATCCCCCTTCAAGACTGAGGACACTACGATGAGAGTAGCTAAAGTAATTTTCAGAATTTTCAAGGGCACCCAATTGCCAGATTTTATGTGTGGTTCCAAACCCTCTGGAGTGGTTCCCAGAAGTCTCCAGTCCTAAACCTACAGTCACCTCAGACTCCAGGCAAAGCAGAGCCTGACAGACTGGCCCATGATGAGGTTACTTTCCTAAGCAGGAGCAAATACCCCACAATGGAAGGTAAGCCTGCCTCTACCAAACCAGCACAATTATCTCATAGGAAATAAGTTGCTCCTTGAGCTATGACTCCAGAAATGAGAAAAGGGTCTATCAAACTCTAATCCACCCCAGAAATCCATAAAGATAAACCGATGTAAGCAGGTCAGGCTGAATCTCTTCATCAGAGTATGCCCTTTCTAGCTGCTCTAGCTAAAAACTGCTCCCTAGTTTCTCTTACTTTCTAACTCTTCCTAATAAATCTGCCTGTGCCTTACACAGATGCCCCCTGAAATACTTTCTGTGATGAGAATCAAGAAACCTACTCTGTAGGGAGAATTGAGCCTCCATCTCCTCTTTGGACCCTGTCTGGAGAGCCTTGCACTATCGTTAAGACCCTTTTGACCATATGAGTTGCAAACTTTTCATAGGTGTACTGTTTAAGACTCACTTTGTCAGCTTACAAATGAATCAGACTTACAAACAATTTTCCAGGAATGGAACTTGTTTATAAGTCTGGGACTTACTTTCATGTTAGTGGTGTAGTATTTGTTGACAGTGGACTTAGTTAAAAGTAAAAATTGCAACCCCAAGGAAATTACTCATCAGATTGAGTGGTCTATACCAATTAAAAGATAGAGTAGTTGCCCAGGGTAGTTACACACGCCTGTAATCCTAGTACTCTGGGAGGCTGAGGCAGGATGATCACAAGTGATCATAAGTTCAAGTCCAGTGTGCTGGGCAACTTAGTGACTTAGCAAGATCCTGTTGAGAGAGAGAGAGAGACAGAGAGAGAGAGAGACAGAGAGAGAGAGAGAGAGACAGAGAGAGACAGAGAGAGACAGAGAGACAGAGAGAGACAGAGAAAGAGAGCTTGCACATGGGCTAGAGGTAGCTCAGTGTGAAGGCTCTGATGAGTTCAATTCCCTAGCACCACAGTAAAGAAATGAATGAATGAAGTTAAAAACTAATGAAAAAAATAGTAATGGTTAGATGCTGAGCTACTTCCATTTGCAGGAGAAATTCAATAATCTGTGGCTCCTGGAGGTGATTTATCAGTAGAAATTCCCAAGACTCTCAGTTGGTAGGTTTTGGCGTGGATGTGTCAGGGACATGATCACTTCTCTACGGCCTTGTCTGGATTAGAAGACAAACTCTTTCTTGCCCTAGGAGGGCAAGCATGAAGCTTTAACTTACTTGGAAAACATATCAGACATGGATTTAAGATTGGAAACCCTTAATAACATGGCATGTACTACACAACTCATTTTATTTGCTATTGAATTCTTTCCTCGAAAAAAATCACTGAGGAAAGGAGCTAAGCAAGTGTTTGTGTTGTGTCTGACACTGCCTTTGCGGGGATAGGAAAGGAATGGAAGCCTAATGTTGCCTGTGGAGACTTTATACATGTAGCTGGATTGAAGGAATGTGCTGAATGGTGACATCTGTGAATGAAGAACACGTACAGTCTAGAATGTGGGAGGTATACCACGCACATCTAAGCAAGTCTTCTCAGATGAGACTGGAAAGGGAACACCTGACCAGATATGGGGTTTTCCTGGATGTCATTGTGAGTATGCACATATGTATATACAAAGATGAGCAGATCATATGTGCTTCAAAAGGACAATTAGTGTATTTTAAGACCTATTCATTCATGTATTCATTCACTCACTATAATAGTTGAGTGGTTAATAAGCAATTCAATATGTTTATCTGAAATAACAAACCTTTATGGCATTTTTTATCCTTGAACTAGCTGGAAAATTTTTTTAGTATTTCACTGGTCATGTCAGATTGTATCCCTTGTCTATCTTCACTTATACAGGGAATGAATAGAGGGAAAAATGAAAATAACTTAAGCCCCAGGTCCCCAAATACAACCAATTATCCAAACATGCAAAAGGCAAAGTAACTGAAATTTCTGATGAAAGGGACAGTTATCAATGCCTGAGACACCTTCTGGTTAGCATTCTGAGTCAGCCATAACACACAGTAAGGGCATCACTTCATATACAATCAGCAGATGGATGATTATGGCAAACACTCTGAGGTTTAAAAACAAACACTCCACACACACACACAAAAAAAACACAGAACCAATGGCTCAAAACTTCATTTGCCAGAGCTAATCATTAGAGGAAAAGGAAGGGGATTATGCTCTGTTTGTACTATGCAGTTACTTGCCTTGTCACCCACGTAGTAAGTGAAACAAGTGGCAGCTGAGTGATCCACATAGTCCTTGAAATTCTACCTCTATATCTTAGGCTCCATGTACTGAGTGCTGTAAGCTACTTCTTACTCTGTGATGATGCTTTAGCAAAAATTCTGTCAGATTTTGCCAAAAAAATTCAGAAGTTCAGATTTTCATGCATGATATTATTCTAAAGTACAACCTTGTAAGTCTGATTAACTTTATCAAATTTTTTATGTCTGGGGAAGAAAATATACTAGTACTATAGAGACATCAAAATTTTGTACACCTCCAAAACAAACAAAAGTCCAACAAAATTTCAAGGGTTTCAAATATTCATCATGGAGTGTCTGTAAAAAAAAATAAGTGAACATGAGGCCAGACTTTCTTTTGTGGTACAATCACTCTTTATTGTCACCCTGGATATCATCATACTGTCCACATCAGTTACACACTCAAGGTGAATTTGTTGGTATACAGGTCAAAGTATGTATCAATGACAGTTTGGTTAAATTTATTCTAAAAAGCATGTTGAAGGTCTAAGTGCATATTTGTTAGCAGTTGTGTAATTATTTGTTAATTTTCATTTTAACAACTTGAATACAAGCTCCAAGAGGACAGAGACAGTTCTGTTCACTGTTCTCTAGAATATGGTATGAAAGAAACAAAAATCAAAGGGAAAAGTAGACATGCATCTCAAACACTAGGCCAGAAACCAGTCTTCAGTCACTTCTGTGTCAGAGCACCAATGGCCCTGTGCAGATACACAGCCCTTTCTCAGCACAGGGACAACCTACCAGCCCCCAAAGTGCTGCATCCTGCGGTTAAGGGACTGAGAGCTGCTGTTTCAAGTAGAGCAGAGCACCCAGGCACATAGAGGCCACCAGGGCTGCCTCGTCCTAAATCCCTTTTGTTCTCAATATTTTCTTTGCACATGTCCTCCTCCCTCCCTTCTGAGAATTTCTCTACATATATTCTTTAAATCATCCACTTCTTTCTTACAAGTCAGCTTGCCACCTTGCCTGCACTTAAATTATGGGCATATCAAATTATGGGTGGATCATCTCAATAGATGCAGAGAAAGCATTCGACAAGGTTCAACACCCATTCATAATGAAAACCCTACAGAAAATTGGAAAGCCATCTATGACTAATCAACAGCTAACATCATATTACATGGTCAAAAACTGAAAGCTTTCACTCTAAAATTAGGAACAAGACAAGTATGTCCACTATCTCCACTCCTATTCAACCAGAACTATGTAGTTCTGGAAACATTAAGCAGAACAATTAGACAAGAGAAAAAAATAAAAGAACTAAAGATAAGAAAAGAAGAAGTTAAATTATTATTATTTGCAGATGACATGATACTCTACATAGAAAAACTCAAAACCTCCACCAAAAAACTTCCAGATTTAATATCCAAATTCAGCAGTGTAGCTGGATACAAAGTTGGCACACAAAAATCAGTACCATTTCTTTACACAAGCAACAAATTCACAAAGAAAGAAATTAGGAAAAGCACACCCTTCACAATAGCATCTTAAAAAATGAAATACTTAATCAATCTGACAAAAGATGTAAAAGATCTGTACAGTGAAAATTACAGTACCCTAAAAAAGGAGATCAAAGAAGATACCAGAAAATTGAAAGATGTCCCTTGCTTTTAGGAAGAACGAATATAGTGAAAATGGCCATATTCCCAAAACTGCTATACAGATTTAATGCAATTCCAATCAAAATACCATTAGCATCTGTCACAGATCTAGAAAACATTCCTAAAATTCATTTGGAACCAGAAGAGACCTAGAATAGCAAAAGCATTTCTGGGCAATGAAGGAAAGTCAGGGGATATCAGAATCCCACCTGAAATTTTACTACAAAGCTACTGTGATAAAATCAGCATGGTACTGGCAAAAAAACAGGCCTGAGGATCAGTGGAACAGATTAGAAGATGCAGATACAACCCCAAACACACTCAGCCACCTTATCTTTGAATAAGAAGCCAAACATGTTCACTGGAAGAAAGATAGCCTCTTTAATAAATGGTGCTAGAAAAACTGGTTTTCTACATTCCAAAAACTAAAACTAGATCCTTGTCTATCACCATGTACTAAACTAAAGTCAAAATGGGTCAAAGATCTAAATATTAAGATAGACACACTAAATGTACTGAAAGAGAAAATAGGTAGAAATCTCAAAGATATAGGTGTAGCCAGAAACTTCATGAACAAGCCCAGACTTCAAGGGAAATATTACAAAGAAACAACAAATGGGATCTCACCTTATTAAAAAGCTTTTGAACAATAAAAGAAATCACCAACAGAGTGAAATGACAACCCACAGAGTGGGAAAAAATTATAGCCAGTTGTTCCTCAGACAAAGAACTTATATCTAGAACCTAAAAAGAAAAAAAATCAGACATCCCAAATTCAAAGACCTAATCCAAAAATGGATCTCTAAGATGAAAACACTCTTCACAGATGAAGAAATACAAATGGCAAATAAATACATGAAGTGTTCAGCATCATTGGTCATTCAAGACATGCAAATTAAAATGACATGAGATTTTATCTGAACCCAGAAAGAATGGCTATTATCGAAAAATCAATGAATAACAAATGCTGGTGGGGCTACGGGGAAAAAGGAACCTTTCTCCATTGTGGGTGAGAGTTTAGACTAGTGCAACCATTGTGGAAATCAGTGTGGAGATTCCTTAAAAATCTAGGATTAGAGGCCCCATTTGACACAGTTATTCCTCTTCTGGGTTATCTTCCCAGAAAAATTAAAAACATCATTCGACAGTGATATATGTGCACCCACGTTTATAGCAGCACGATTTGTAATAGCTAAATCTTGAAAACAAACAAATGCCCATAAACTGGGGAATGGATAAAAAAGTTGTGACTTTTTTATATAATGGAGTACTACTCAGCCATAAAGAAGAATAAACTTGAATGCAACTTGAGACCATACTCATAAATGAAATAAATCAGACCCATATGTATAAACATCGTATTGTCTCACTAATGTGAGAAACTGAATGAATAAATAAATTCCAAAATGTACAACAGATATTGGAATTGGGAAGAAACTGTTCAAAAGAAAAGACAAACTGTGATGGGGGAAGGGGGGAAGGAATGAAGGGAAAAAGAAAAAAATATATTTATGTACAAGATAGTTAAGACAGTTACACAGATAACTTCTTTTAGTTCATTGAAAAGAAAGGTTTGTGCTAATATTGTTTGGATAAGATATCATGCCTATATCTTGTACTCTGAATAACTACTGTGAAGACCACAATATGCAATGTATTAATTACTTTAACTCTCCCTACTAACCTGCTTTGAAACTGTTTTATTGATATTTTTATTTTTCTCTTTAAAATATAAATAAATAAATAAAGAGCAAACTACTGATGTCATTCCTTGTGCATTTGTGACTTTTGCCTTCAAAATATATTTGAAATCCATAAGATCCCAGAGCAAATATTCAAGTCTGCTTGACTCTGTGAGTTTCCCAAGTTGTAACTCTGGTCAGCCTGAACAAACTCTTACTGTTTCTTAGTCAATTTGGGCTTCGATTTCTTTTAAGTGTTAAGAGTGGGAACCAGAACTGTGCAACGTAAGATTAGCGTTCAGAAAATATTTTTAGAATAAATAAATAAAGGGCAGAAAAGTCATTACCTTCTAATTCTCACAAGCTAGATCTTTTAAAAACAAACAATTGTTTATACACCTTGTAAATCTGTGCCAAAGTTCGTTTAAGGACCATGAGTTAAAAAATCTATTTGTTCCATCAATAAATATTTTAAAATTCTAGAAATTAGTTATTTTATATTTAAACATATAATATTAAGGTATCACTATTCAAAGAACAGTTTTTGTTTTTGATTTTTAAAGTTCCATTTCCCTATGGACCATGTCTAAATAAAGTTAACTTTCAACAAAAGTAGAACAACGCTGTCAACAGAGGATTGAGGTCAGGTTTGCTGAGTTAGTTCACAATGGAGCCACCATGATAAGCAATCATTCAGAACATCGTTGAAATGTCAGAAATACTTTTCTTAATACAGCTGTACAACTGCCAAATGCAATTTGATGATTTTGTTTATATCAGTGACAATCAGATCTAATTTTGGGGTTTTATGGACTTGCTGGTATTTAATTTCTTCAGTGATTAAAGACAAGATTTATGCAACAGGTATTCACATATTGAAGAATGACAACACCTAAGTTTTGAAGAAATGTTAGGCTAGCTATTCCTCTACTGGACTAAACTCTCTCTCAGTACAGAATACCCCACTTTGGTATCACTGACATATTGTGTTACAGATTCTGCATACACGCAACCAAAGGCAGGAATCAGAGGATCTCTGAAAAAGGTTCCATTCTAATAACAAAGTATTCATGCTAGAAAGAACATTGTAGATAATAGATCTAGACTTGCAGTGATCAAGACCATATCCAACCCTTCTAAGCCCTCATTTAAGCTTCTCTTCTCTGTTGTGAATACTCAATTCCCTGAAATAATCTATAAAATATGTGCAGATTTATAGGAAGCACCCTGACATTCATCTCCCTTTCTCTCACCCTTAGGTTTGACCTTGTATTTGGCAACATTCCTGTTACAATGTGAGAGCTGGAAGTCTCTTATTTTTTGCCACTATATTTGTTCATGTATTTAGACACTTGACCTTGGGAACCCAAGGCGAATGTGACAGAGATAAACTGCGATTTTATGTAGTTCATTTAAAAAGACTTTGAACTTCCTGTAAAGGATATTGTCCTTGAGGAACTTGCATAAACTCAGCTAGGGATGGGTATACCCTTGTAGAGGTCTGAATTACAGTTGGTCTAGAAGCCTTATCCTTAAGACTGGAAAGATAAGTAGGGGAAACCTTAGGTTCAGTAATGGTGGGGGTAGTTTTGGTTAAGGCTGTCTTGTCCTCAGGTTCCAAAGGTTTGAGAGGAGCAATTTCAGGCTCCAGGATACACACATTTTTGATTATGACTGAAAGTTCAGTTCCCCTCTTAGGAAGAGATATTTTATCATGTTTAAATACTGTAATATATTTGTACCTGGTCACGTATGCTGTCTACCCCTCGTAGAGACAGAAATAAATCCTATAGTATGGGCAACTAAAGGTAAAATAGGTAGGGCAATAAGAGCTGCTCCAGTACAGACACAACTCAGAGATTCTACTGTTTTTCCTCACCAAAGACAATATCCTTTAAGACCTAAAGTTAAGAGAGGATTACTAACACTGCAGCTGGTCTGTCTTTCCTAAATAAAAAGGAAAATTAATGAGACAGGTAATCCTCCAAACTTCAGATGATATTAGACCTTCCAACAGCACAGGAGGTACTTGTGCAATTATAAAAGCTGAATGCTGTGTGTACACTCCTGATCATTCTGCTAATATCTCAATAGCTGTTCAAGATATTAGATGACAAATTAATGACATGTCAGATTCTAAAATTCCCTGGACCCTAGCCATTTCCCCCTTATGGGAAGCAATTACTAGCTCCTCTTGGTGGAAATCTTTTTTAACTATACTTATAATTATTCTATTGATTTTATTATTTGGGCCATGCATACTTAATTATTTCTTTGGCTTTGTCTCCTCCAGACTTAGAGCTATACGCCCATCCAAGATAAAACTGTCTGGTGTCTATCAAGGGCCTTTAGATAGATTCTCTGTAGAATATCTCTGACTGCCAATCAGCAACTATGACCCCTTTCAGCCTGAAGAAGCCAGATGGGGTCATCGTCCATTTCTCTTTCACAGCATTTCAGGATACTTCTTCAGAAGGGGGAATGTTACAGGCAGCTGAGTTAGTTAGAAATATAGGCAGTCAGATAGGGCCAGGCCCTTGAAAAAGCCTACACAGAGGACCAGATGTCTTGTGACCTTGAAGGAGACAGACACCTCTGGCTGTAAGCCAGATCTCAAGACAAAAGGCAAAACAAATACAATCACAACCTAAGTAGAAACATCAAGGATTGACATTCTAAATAGGTATGGATCACCTTGACCATCAAATCCCCTATAGGAAGAGTCACTGATCCTTAAGAATGCTCGCTTGCTACGTGACTCGCTTCCCTGATTTGGTCAATTTTACCTGAACAATTAATCTTATTGACTGACCATAGTTCTGTCCCACCTCATGCCCATTTGCCTTGCGAGTTCCCAGGTTTTCCCCATCTTACCTCATGGTTTTACTCTATAAAAATCACTAGAAAAGTCAGAGTCTTTGGCAACCCACTCAGGACCCCTTCTGTCTCTCTCTCAGACAGAAGCTTTCTTTCTCTCAATAAATATATCCTGCTCATTAAAAAAGAAAAAGACTTTGAAAAATATTTTCTCTTTGAAAGGTCAAACTTTTTAGATGAGAGTTCTTGCCCTTGAGACTGTCACATCCTCACTTTAACATCATGCAGTTAGTTTCTGCCCAATGTACCTACAAAGCACACTGACAACCCCTCTGAATTCTGAAGCCACCATCCAAGCAGTGAGGCTTATGATAAGTATAATCCCCTGATTTTTGTGGGCCCAAGGAAATCGTAATGAGGAAAACTAGAATTTCTAACCCCAGAATAATTCTTTTTGATAAGTAGTTTTGAGTTAAAGGCAATTGAGAATCAGCATACAGAGGAAGCCCTTTTTATCTTAGCCTTTCCATGTATTCTACCTGAAGACAAGATAGAAATTCTTCCTAAGGACAACTCCTATTAGTTCAGAGGTAGCAGCAGAAGTACTACAAACAGATTTAACTCCACTGGTCTCTTCCCTTATGTTTACCTTTCCACTTTCCCACCTCTGGAAGCCTACAGCTGCTTTCTTTTGTCTTGTGACTTCTTTAAAGTTTATTGTTTTTTGTTGAAGATACTATACAAACCTGAGTTCAAAGTCTGCTTTGAGTTATCTGCCAGTGAGATCTCTCCCATGCGATGTGCAGTGCACATGACAAAAAACTTCCTTGCTTTTTTCTTCTTAATCTATCTTTTGTTACAAGCGATCTGTCCCAACTTTGAACTTATGTTTGAGGAGAAACAGTATTTCCTCTCTAACTGTAGTAATAAATCATTATGTCTATATTTATAAAAGTTGTAAATTAAATTTAAAAATTGTTAAAATAAAACATGTTTCACCATTTTACTTAGACAAATATTCCCGCAGGAGGATGCAGAAGGTGATGATGCAGAGCACATAGGGAAGGCAGTTTCTCAATGTGGGCTCAATGACCCAGTCAGAGTCGGACTGCTGGCACTTCAACCTCCTCTTTTACTGTCAGCTTCTTCCCTCTTTGACAGGCCTATCACACACCTAATGGTGCAGCCCAAGGGTCAAGTTCCACGGGCCAACCCCACATCAAGCAGTGCCCCCGGGTCACTGGCCACTTCCCTCAGGAAAACACAGTCAGCCAAGAGTGGCAGGGCTGCCTGTGCAGGGAATTCTGAAGTCCCACATGCAAGGCATTCAGGACGAGTTCAGGTTCAGGTGCTCCTGTCGGAGAGGCTTGGGTGAAGGCCAGAGGACCCCCATGGCAGGGTACTCACTGCCAATGACCTTAGGGCTATCAACTCTTTCTCTCATCCACTCACAGTGCCTCATATTAGATCAACCCTGTATTCCAAAAATTGATCTCCCTTAAGCTTCGAGAGTCACTTCATTAATTTTCCCCGTTCCATTCCTTCTGCGTTCTTGGTGGTCCTTCCCTTCCTCTTCCTATTATCCAAATTAAGCTCTGCTCTCGCCCATTGTTCCCTTGCTAATCCTTTCCTACATAGCCCCTCACTGCTTCCACAGAACTTCTATGTGCTTCCAGTCTCACTATCTCTGGCTGCCA
>RJWT010037040.1:0-13137 GCA_004365215.1 Cuniculus paca | reverse complement strand
GTCTTTCCCTGCTGACACCAGGACTCCTCCACTCCAGGAGACCTGGTCTGCACTTGGGGCTCTCTTGCCCTGTGGCCTCTAGCAAGTCACTTCCTGTCCCTGTTCCTCTGCTCAGCCCAACCAGCCTTGAGAGGCTGAAAGCATCGTGGAAAATAAGGGCCTGGGAATCAAGCAGGCTTGGGGGTGAACCCCACTCCTGAGCCTCTTCCCAGCTGTGTGACCCTAGGTCTCTGGAAATCTAATTATCCATGCAATTGCTTGTTCTGAGTCTGTCTTCTTGGCTCCACGGTGAGTTCCGCGAGGGCTGAGCTTGTGTCTGTGCGGTTCACAGACAGCATGCCACTTGGTGCTGACATGAATGCAACCTGGCACAAGCACTACTACACACACACACACACACACACACACACACACACAGCGGCAGCAGGCCCAGCCCCTCACCCCGAATCATTCCATAATATTGAAGAGGGAACCCAGGCTGTGAATCTGGGTCCTTGCCCAAGGTCACAGAGCTGCGTCACGGCGTCGAGGCTGGGGCCTGAGACTGAGCACCACACAGACATGTTGATGGATGGAGAGCTGCCCAGTCAGGGACCCACACTCAGGCCCCAGAGCACACAGGTTACTTCACATGGCAAAGGGGACGCCACAGACGCCATTAAGAATCTGGAGACAAGGACGTCATTATCAGATTATCCAGGCAGGTCCTATGGACTCCCAAGGATCCTTGGGAGAAGAGAAAGAGACAGCACCATGGAGGCCAAAGGGAAAAGGCCATGTGCGGCCAGAGGCCACATCCTCTCTGGAAAAACGTGGACCAGCCTGGGATGCTGTCAGCGCCACGAGAACAGTGTGGAGTAGAAGTGTGTGCTGCTGTAAGCTACCAAGCTGGTAGGTGTTTGCCACAGCAGCAGAGGAAACCCACCCACTGACCATTTGGGTTTAGATATGAATATGAAGTGTCCCCAAGGCTCGCACAGGAAGTGTGACCACGAGACACAGTGAATTTGAAAATTGTTTTATTACAGTAAAAGACACATTGGCATTAATCCCCTCAAAATTCTTCCCTCACACTTTGAACACACTCGTCCCATCAACTGTGCAGCTTTCTGCAGCAGCTCCGGAGTCCTCTTTCCTGATTGTCTTTAGTTGTGCTGTCCTGGCTGCCTCAGTGTACTGAATCAATTCAAAACACTGACATTTGACAGTCTTTTTGACTTTGTGGAAGGGTCAGAAATCACACAGTTTCAGATTCAGTGAGATGAATGAATATATAGCATCGTGTTTGTACTTCACAGAAATTGCTGTAAACAGCCAGGCGTGGTTGTGTACACCTTGAATTCCAGCACTCAGGAGGCTGAGGCAGAAGAATCACTATGAGTTCGAGGCCAGCCTGGTTACATAGTGAGTTAAAGGCCAGCCTAAACAAAACTGCATAGCAAAACCTTGTCAAAAGAAAAAAAAATTGCCATAAACATAAACTGTAACTGCTTCATAAAGTGACCAGAGAAGTGGGATGAGCACGTCAAGGGAGAGGTGCTGAGGGAGGCCACTGGTGGTACATCTCCTACTGCAGTCATTCTTTACTTCAACACTGGCTGTAGTTTCTGAACACACCTTGTATTGAAGCTGGACCCCCCAGTGCAGCTTGGGCGGGGCACAGGGTCACAGGGTACTGACCCCACGTTGGATGAAGCACTGCTGAGTTTCACGATGCAGAGGCTGGGGGGGCACATGTTGGAAGAAGGGGGTGCTGAGGTGGCTTGGGCAGTGCTCCTGTTTTTCCTGGATGCCCCAGCCATGGAGCCAATGACTATGAGCTGAAACTTCTGAACCTGAGGAAAAACAACCCATGAAGCTGGCCAACAGTGAGCAGAGGAGACTGTCCTCAAGCCCCCAGCGGCCCCTTCCCTGGGAACCTCCTTCCTCTCCCTCGGGGCTATCGCACTTACAGCCTCAGTGCCAGGCAGAGAGAGCACCTGTTGGTGTGTAGTCCTGGGCCACCTTCTGTCCAGGCCATGAGTGCCAGGCAGCCTGAGGTGGGGCGTCTGGTTGTAACCTATCTTCAAACCCTAATCCACGGTGCCCCGGAGATCCCAGCAGGGTGGGGAGGCCTCACGCCTATACCCCATCCCTCTGCTCTCAACAGGCTCCTCCATGCACCAGGCCAGGGGATCTGGGAAACCACACCAGGACACAGCCCAACTGTGAGGGCATGGAGAGCAGCTCCTCAGCGGCCTCCAGCCTGGGAAAATGCCCTGCTTCCTGTCCCCGCTCCGCCTCCAATCCCTGTCTGCACAGCTGCTCAAAACTCCCCAGAGGCAGCACCGTGGAGCAGGTCAGAGGCGACACATTGCTGCTTGCATCCTGCTGCCTTGTCCCTTGGGTAAGCAGCCTCAGCCCTAGGTCAGATCAGGGTAGAAGCTGGAGGGGGTGGGGTGGTCACGGGTGGGCTTTGGCCTTCACTGGGGTGACCTGGGGCACAGCAAGATGACCTCGTTGCCCAGAGACCTGGTGGTCGTCTGAGGAGTGGGATGGCCACCCCATTCACTCTCCCCTCCTGGAACCCAAGAAGATGCTGTCTGCAGTGTCACCATGGAAGGACTGGCAGGAAGCCTGACTCCACCCACAGGAGAGGAGACTGGAGGGGCAGGGTGTCAGGCCTGCAGGTGCTGGTGGCTGTGCCCAGGTGCTGGGCTCATCCCTCCCAGCAGGTCCCCTCCTGCCTGGAGCCTGTAAGGACACTATGCCTTGTCCTTCTGAGCCAGACCCAGGGCATCCCCAGGACTGTGTCCCTGCTGGCCTTAGGTAAGACCTCTCCGGCATGGGTCCCCCTCTCCTACTATCATCTCCCTATTCAGCAGACCCTGCCCCAGATAGGGTGGGTGAGAGTGTTGGCCCCATGTGTGAGCTCATCCCATGTTCTGCCCTGAGCATGGACACTTGGACATGATAAGCAACCACTCGAGACACTTCCACAGTAGGCCCTGGGGGAGCTGGAAGCTCCTGACCTCAAGGACGTCCAAGGAGTTCTGCAGATGCCCTGTCAATGCTTCAGCGTTAGTCCAAGGGGAAGGGCATCTGTCTCCACCCACAGTCTGATCTTCACCTAACCCCTCTCTATGTGCCTCCATCTCTCCACCTGTCTGTCTGCTGACCCGAACAACTCCCAGTCTTTCTGTCTGATTGCTGTTGGTCCATTTTCTCATCCATCCATCCATCAACCATCGATCCACCCATGCATCTACCCACCCACCTACATACTTCCTGTCTGCTGCTCCATCCTCTGAAAGCACAGCAATTGTAGGGCCTGGCTGTGAGCTCAGCACCACTGTGACACTGAGGGTGGCTGCCGCCCACGTCTGGAGATTGGCTTTCTGCCGGGTGCAACCCCTGACTTCTCATTCAGTCTCTACAGCAACCTGTCCTGTATAGCAAAGGAGACAAACAGTGAAGCCATGTCCATGGACCATTGTCAGGCTGCCACACCCGGGCAGACAGCTCTCCAGGGCCGACAGAGTCAGTGTGCACAGGCACAAGCTGGAGCCCTGTGGTCACCGTGCAAGTGAGGGACAGCGGTGACTCACCAGAGAGCTCTGACTCTGAACTGAGCACTTTTCCTCCAGGCACCACCGCATGAGCTCCTACTGGGCATTAAGAAAGCCAGTCCCTTGGTCGGGTCCTGCTCTTGGGGTGACCATGTGAGTCAAGGGAGACTTTCAGCCCTTGATCTTCTTGCCTGGCAGGGTCACAAAGTAGGCTTTTTTTCTTTCCAGTACTGAGAATTGAACCCAGGGTGTTCACACTGAGCTCCATCCCCAACATATTCTTATTTTTTACTTTGAGATGGGGTCTCCCTAGGTCATTAAATTACCCAGTGTATTGGTTACTTTTTTCTCATTGCTGAGACAAACACCTGACACACAAAGTGAAGCAAGGAGAGGTTTATTTAGCTTACAGTTTCTGTGGATTTCAGTCCATAATCAGCTGGCTACAAGGCAGGGTAGCATGACACTGGGGCAACACTTCAAGGAAGCAGCCAGAGCAAATGGGGGCAGCTGTTCATAGTGGCTGCAGGCGGCAAGAGCAACCGCGCTAAAGAGGAAAAACACGCCCCCATTCTGACCTTACATTGTATGTCGGCTCCACCCCTGGGTGGGTGCAGAACTCATACCGCCAATCCCAGCACTAGACAACAAGTCAACCACAAATGCTAGATTCAGCCGCTTCCATGACTACATGAGGCTTGGGGGGGGGCATCTATATACAAACCGTAACACCCAGACTGGACTCACACTTGCAATCCTCCTGCCTCAGCCTCCCAGAGTGCTGGAATTACAGGTGTCTGTCACTGTGTTGGACACTTGGAAGTGGCTTTTGACCTGCAGGTTTCCCCGTTTCTTCTCATGTCCCCTCCTCATGGAAAGCCATGCACCTGAGAGGAGCAGGGCAGGGGCCACTGGCAAACCCTCCAGTTCTCATTCCTTGTGCAGGATGGCCTCAAGGACAAGTGGCACAGCTAGGAGAAGGGCATGGGCAGTCACCTGGACCTTCCATCTGCACAGGAACCATGCCTGTGTCATCTTGTCCTAGCAGGAAGTTGTGGGGTGCTGTGCAGGGGACCCCACGTGGACAGCTAGGCCTGGCCTTGCGTGTGGCCTTCTGCACACAGGCACAGTCCCTGCCCAGCAGGCCTGAGTCACACTGAACAGTACGGGCAGCAGGGTGCTGAGAAGTCTCCACAACCCACAAGCAGCACAGTTGGTGGTACGTGGTGACCTCGAAGCTGGCTCAAGTCCTGCTCCATCACTTCCTCGTGGTGAGGCCTGGGGCAGGCAGCCTGGCACTCTGGACCTCAGGTTCCTCAGCTCATCACACGGGGCCTGGGTGGGCTCAGCAGGCGTGGTGCTCAGGACCACACCACTGCTGACTGAGGCCCCGTGCGGGGCTCTGCTGACGCATGGGAGGAAACGGAGGCACGGGGCAGACGATGCGCCTGGGGCTCCAAGCCCTGGCACTGGGCAGATGTGCGTGCAATGCATATTCCCAAAGGACCCTGCCACGCTGCCTCACCCCACGTGGGAACCACCAAGGTCCCTGCTACATCTGCCTGGGAACCATACGTCACTCGCTGCCCCCCTCAGGGAAGCTGTTGGGGAGCATGTGCACCATGCGCCTCACTCCCCATGATGCACAGTCCCTGGGGCACCCAGCCCTGCTCCCCAGGTGCTGAGTGACAGTGTGGGTGGCGTGGGGGGAGGAGAAGCTACTCCGGCTGACTGGCAGCTCCAGGCAGGCACTGCGCCCCCGTGGCTCACAGCACAGACGTGCTGCGCTGCTTCCCAACTTGGCCAAGCAGGGCTGCATTGTCACTCTGCAGGTCTCCTGTGCCATCCTGGGCTAAAGTGAGGGTCACGAAGAGCAGGGCACACCACCCCAGCCCCACCCACCCTGCTCCCAGGGTAGCAGGGCACTCAGGGCTGTGGCGGGAAGGCGGGCTAAGGTCAGAGTTGGCACTGGAAAAAACCTAGGTTCCAGGCATTAGGGAGGCCCCAAGAGGCCTTCCCAGAAGAATGGACATCCTGTGCCCTGGAGGGCTCCCCAAGGCTCTGCCAGTATATGGAGGCCTTGGGCAGGGCCCATGAGGGGAGTAGGGGCTATGGAGGGCCCTCCTCCCCACACCCACTTTTTTCCACTTGATCACAAGCCCTGCTGAGCACCCACTGCGCGCCGGGGCTGCAGGGAGAGAACAGAGGATGAAAAATTGGGAAACAAGATTCTGGCAGGGACAGAGTGAGTCTCAACAGTCTGAGTGTCCTCAATTGAAATTCAGAACCCAAAAACTGAAACTGAAGCTTCCTGAACACCAATGTGGCATCCTAAGTGGAGAATCCCAGCCTGACAGCGAAGGCTGGTCAAGGTAAGATGTAGGCACACGCACAGCACCACCGTGCACAGCGACTTGGGGGTGTGCCGTGGATGGGAGCCATGCGTTTGGATGTGGGCCCCCCACCCACAGTTCTGCTCTCAGATCCAGGACCTTCTGCCCCCAAGTGTCCTGATACTGAAGCTGTGGCAGGTTGTGGTGACCACCAGGGAGGAAAACCTGGCAGGAGAAGCTGTGGAGACTGAGGGCTGGGCAGGCAGGAAGCTCTGAAAGCCTTTTCCAAGGGAGCCAGGGAGGCTGGGTAGGAGCAGAGCCTAAGTCTGTGCCACTGGGCCTGTGTGGGGCAGAGGTGACCTAACTCCTGGCCAAGAGCCTCCCTCATGGGGCCCCAAGAGAGATGCACAGGACCCCATTGCTGAAACACGAGCAAGTGCCCAGTCCAGCCCTCTGTTCCCATCACCACCTGGCATGTGAGGAGCCCAGCAACCAAGGCACACCCAGCCCCACACCCCACTGCAGCGCTTGAGGCTCTTCTCTAAAACGATATTCATAAAAACTGGTCTCAGTAGAGGTAAAAGGTATGAGCCGGGATGCTTCCAGCTGCCTGGAAACCAGATGAAAGACTCTGTGGTTGCAGAAAGGCTCCTCGTGTGTATGCTTAACTCCATCAGTTTCAGAAATTACCCAGCCACTCCAAGCAGAAATGGTGAGGGGCTTTTGAATGTGGGTGAGGAGAGGTGAATGTTGCTTATAGCTCAACTGCATTAGACGCGTGTACCTTAGTATAATTTCTCAAACCACTAGGAGGCAGGGGCTGTGTCTATTCCATCCAAGCAACCCTGTGGAGCAGGAACACCATGAACATATGCAGAAGCTCCTCACCACTGTGGAGCCCTCAGCACGCTGGTGGACAGGCTGTAGTGCGCTTGCCCAGAGAAGGCCAAGGAGGCCTGTCCTCCAGCCACATCTGGCCATGAAGCACAGGCTGAGAGCTCTGCATCAGGGTGAGCAGCGATATTCTTAGAGGAGCATCACAAGGTGAGAAAACAGCCAAAATGTTAACAGAAAAAATTCCAAACTTGAGCTCTTACACTCTAAAGAAGTCAATACCCTTTCCAGAGCCAGACACAGCCACATCAGAGCTAGCAGGGTCTGTGTCAGTCAGTTTTCACCAGCAAGTGCTGCAGAGCAAGCACCTCAGACCTGTTTCTTGGCGAAACAACCATTTCTTTATGGCTCAGGCCAGGCATCAGCAGTGGGGGACCAGCTGCTGCTGTGGCTCTCATCCATGTGGCCGGGCTGGGCCAGGTGTCTCTTCCAGGGCCTGGACTACAGGAGAAGCTCTTAGATGATATCACATTCCCATGGCCCAAGCAGGAGGGACACTTGCGATGCTTCTAGTGCCTCCACCAGAAATGACCACACTGCCACTTAGGCCCACATATGGGGAAACAAAGTCACATAGCCAAGCTCAACACCCCTGGGAGGAGCAGGTGGTAAACCTGTGCTGAACGATTTACTGCCATGACTCAGGCCGTGAGGAGCCAGTGAGTTCTAAATTATCCTAGGAGATAATGGGGGTTTCCAGGGACCACCCCCCGGCCGGGTCACAGTAAATGACAGCTCAAGTGCACAGGCTCCACTGTATCCATGGCCTTGTTTAAAACCTGGAAGAAATGACTCACTGAGAAAGGAAACCCGCAGTGGGTGCCCTTCCTGCAAGGCACAGTGGAAGCTCCAGGAAGCCTACCAGCTGTGCTCTGCTGAGGGCCGAGCTCCATGAAAGGAAAGGAGGAGCCTGGAGCCCTTGTCCCTGGAGTCTGAGGTGGGAGGGCAGCTGGTGGAGTGGAGAAGCAAACTTGTCCTGGAGTGGCCAGGCAGGGCCAGATATCAGGGTCTGTTTCCAGCTCAGGGCCAGGAAGGGCAGACCCAGAAGACACCACCCAACTAAGGTCTGTTGTTATTTCAAGGCACTGCATTTTAGGACAACAGTGAGGAATGACTAAGACCACTGCCTCCTCCAAGCTGGACATCCAGGGCCTCAGTTGGGTCTCAAAATCAGCCCAGCCCCCAGCGAATGGAGACAACTCCAAGAGGTATTACCCTGATGTCACAGGAGTCTGGGGTTCAAAATGAGACAGCGGGGACAAGGGGGATCCGTGAGCCAGCCAGCAACAGGCAGCAGGGTAGGGCAGGGTCCCAGAAGGAAGAGGGCAGCACAGAGCCCAACTCCATAGTGACGCAGCTCCTTGGGCTCACCATTTGTCTGAGAAGTATGGCTGATAGCACTGGGAGAGGCTAGCAGTCTGTTCCCCGGTGGCACCAGGAGGATCTTTTTAAATTGCAAATCTGATTGTGTCACTGTTGCACCCTGGATGAAGGCACAACTGGATCAGCCCCTCTGCCTGGCACACAGCTGCCCTTTGGTCTCTGGTCTCTGACTGTAGTGCCCAGGGCAGGAAGTGCTGCTGGACCATGTTCCCCACCACCTGCTACCTGGCCATGGTCTCACCTGGAAGGGGCGGCCTTCCCCGACCACCCTTCCATGACCCTCTTGCATGTGCAAGGAATCCACAGCATCTACCTCCCACAAAGGCCCTCAGTCTTGGCCCTGCTAGACCCACAGTATGGAGGCCTTGCTACTCAAGTGTTGGATGAAGTAGCAAAAGCAGGCATGGGGTCCTAGGCCAGTGCCACTGACCTCAGGAACTCCATGCAGACACAGGACTCGGATCAAGTGAACCTGGCAGCCATGAACTTCCAGCTTGCTGTTGGCCAAGAGCTGAAACCACTGTGCCCAGTGCAGGCTGGGTGCCCTGGATGTTGGGGTGATGAAAGCTTGCCTTGGCTGATGCCCACACGATGGAGGCTGCTCACCTTCTGGGCTGTCGGCTGCCAGCAGTGGAGGAAACAGAGCCTCCGCATGCCAGACAGTATGGCAAGGTCTCCCTCGTGGAAGAGCCCTACAAGACAGTATCCAGATCCTCATGTCACAAACAGGGAGCCTGAGGCACAGACCCTCAAGTGGCTTGCACATAGCTACCCAGCCACAGTGCACCTGGCCCCCACCCAACCCTGCCAGGGATCATGGGGAGAGAGAGACCAACCTTTCCCCATCCTGCTGCTCCCCACCCATGGGTAGCCAAGGACAGGGCCCTCTCCTGAAGGACACCCTCCCCCAGCCTCACAGGGCTGGGATCCCACACCCAAAACCTTCCTGGTGATAGGCTTTTGTCAGCCATGGGGAGAGGTGGGTCGCCATGGAAACCTCAGGACTCTGGGCTGCAGGCTGCTGGCTTTCAAAGGAAAGCCACAGCTCCTGGAGCTCCAGCTCCCCAGGCCACCAGCCACGTGGCAGGTGCACCCCAGTGATGGAGATGCCCCAACCCATGGGAGCAATGCTGCGGAGGAGGCCTCATGACTGACGTGTGGGGTTGAGTCTCTAATTAAAACCTGCACCAGGTGCCAGTCAGAGATCAGCCCTGAGCTAAGGTCTTCACTCTGAGAAGCTTCCCAAGTCTCTTCTGCAGGAGCCCTGTCTTGAGCACTCTGGGGCTCTCCCCACCTGCACCCAGGAAGCATAGCCCTCATACTGAGCATGGACACTGTTGGCAGGGCTAAGCTGTGGTAACCAACAGACCTGCCGTGCTCCATCTAGCTCTTGCTGTGGTCACCCAGGTGGTGTTAGAAATGTGCTATTACAAACAGCTCTGAGAGAGGTGCCCAGGCCAAGTGGTTTGCAAAAGCTCTGCCTAGGTTCCAACACGCACCCATGCTGGGGACGGCCCTACAGTCCTCTTTGTACAGATGGAGAAACAGGCTCCCAGAGGAGAAGGGCCACATCCCAGCCCTAGTTGTGAGAAGCTTCTAGGACCAGGTCTTCTCCGTCCCACCAGCCACCCCAGCTCCAAATGGCTAGGAAAGGGGAGGCAAGTGGCTCTGGCATCCAGGGGCAGAGAAGAAGGGACACTGTTCAGAGAGCAGTGCCAGGGGCCAGGGGCAGGCACACAGGGCAAGGCAGGCTGCACCTCAGTCTCGCCCCCTCCTGGAAGTGGCAGAAGGTGCAGGACTTTCCAGTGAAGGTAGGTGCAGGCAGCTCCCGCTCTAAGCACCACAAGGAAGACCCCAGGAGCCCAAGAGCCCTAGAGTGAGGCCCTGGGAGGAAAGGACAACCCAGGGCAACAGCATTGCCTCTTGGGAAATGGAACTCCAGCCATAGCCCCTCTACCCATGGCATGGGGATAACTTGGCCCCAAAGTGTGTGATCTGGACAACCCTAGCTGGAGAACAAACTGGCAGAGTCCCCAGGGAGAGGCCATGACTGCTGCAGGGCAGTTGGGCTGCTGCAACTTGAAGGAACCCCAAAAGTTGGGCCTGGTGGTGCAGGCCTGGAATCCCAGCCCTCGGGAGCCTGAGGCATGAGGATCGCCATGAGTTTGAAGCCAGCCTGGGCTACACAGCAAGACGGTCTCAAACATACAAAACTATAGCTGAAGGAACCCCAAAAGACTCCAGGTCCCCTGCATGCAATTTTGTTCCTGCAGACTCACTGTTAAAAATCACATCTCCTATCTGCGAATGTCAGGGACTTGGTTCCAGGCCAGGTTTTATGATCAACAAAAATAACAAAAGAACCAAAACAAAAGTTTGTGCCAAGGGAAAGAAGCCACTGAATGGGGGGGAGAATGATGTGACTCCTCCTCCTCATCATCACCACTTGTTCTTGGCCGAGTGTGTGCAATCCTGGGCCTGTGTGCCTGCTGTGTGCATGTGTGCAAGTGTTTGGGTGTCCATATGGGAGCCTGCACATGTATGTATTGGGGTATGTGCATGTGTGTGGAGTGCACACCATCCATGCGCATTCGCAGATAGGACACGTGTGCATTTATGTAGTACACGTGTATATTTATGTAGCATGCGTGTGCATGCATACACATGCACACGCATGCTGTCTACATGCTATGTGCCTGAGCATTTGTGTATGTATGTGCATAGGAGTGTGTGGAATCTCAGGTGATATAAAGGCTGCATTTGGGAGGAGAGTGGGGATTGGAAAGCCCAGGAAATCCTTGACAACTGGGGATTAAACAAGTAGTTTGGGACCATCCCGTGACCCCAAGGTCCTTGGTCGAAATAATTTACAGTTTTGCTGGGCTTAAATATCAGTGCAGGCTGGGCTCACTGATCACCCACAGACACACAGTTCTTTCTGGAAAACAGCCTCAATAGAGCTCCATCTACAAGAGCTAGCAATGGAAAGAAAGACAAAGATCCTGAAAACATGTTGGCGTTGTTAGAATGGGAGCAGATGAGAGTGGGGAGTCCCTGAGCGATGGGGCGTTTGGCTGGGACTGCGCTGACCTCAGCTGGCTGTGTGGCTCCTTTCCAGGAAACAGCACTGCCTCCTTCACTCTACAGATCCCTGGCTGCTTTCCACTGACAGCCAGGGCCTTCAGCACCTGTATGCATCCAAACACTTGAGGAGAGGTGGGGGAGTCACCTACAGGTGTATGAAAATTATGAATAATCCTGTCATGGCTCATCAGTATTAAAAGCTGATGATACATTTGGCACTGAGCTGGGCATTTATGCTAAGCATTATTACATTTGTTAGGTAGAATACTGCCATCCCCGCCTCCAGGAAGCATTTCTTGGTAAAAGTCTGCAGAGCCTTCACAGGCAGCTCAGATTGACCCCGCCTCTGAGAAGCTTCCTCCATGTCACCAGTTACTCCCCAACTGCAGGGCTGTTGGTCCCCTCCCCCCAGGTAGGACCCGTGTACCTGGGCCTTCAGGGCAGAGAGAGCTCTGTTTGTGGAGTGAATACCAGCTGTCCCTAAGCTCTACCCCCCATCCTAGGAACACAGTAGTTTCTGCTTGTCTCGTTGTGGATAACACAGATCCCAACTTTCTGCTTCCAGTGTAATTTCTTACAAAAACACTGGAAGCTGAGAATGTGCTCTCTGGAGACTGGTTCCTGTCCTCAACAGCCCACACCGCAGGAAGCCGGCAGCCCTGGAAGGCAGGTCAGAGGCCCCTGCAGCGCCCTGCCTCCTCCAGGCCAGTCACCATTCCCTACTGCAGTCACTCCCTCTCCTCCACCATCACCACCCCTTGCATTCACCAGGAGAAAGACACTGCAGCCCACAGAGTCTCTGACCATCCCTGTGGAGTCCCAAGGGCCCCTGAGACAAGACTCCCATGCTCCCAGCACCCTGCGGGGCGGCCTCCCCGCACCACACAGTGTCTGAGCCGCCCCTCACTCCACACCCCTCTCATATCCACCCCATGAGCGCCCAGGCCATGCCTTGAGAGGCTCAAGCCCTTGGAGGCGAGGCGGCAGGGTATCCGAGAGGTTATCGATGCGAGCTGTGTTTGGTCCAGCCAAGACTGCGTCGCAGGCAGAGAATCCAAAGGCATCCACGAGGAGTGGGGAGTGGCCATACTGGCCAGCCCAGGAGGGATGAACCAGACGCCAACAGCCACAGGGATCTGTGTCCCACACCAACCTTCCATGGGTACCAGGATCCAGCGGGCAGAGTCTCCCTTCCCCCCTCCTGTGACCCCTCCTGTGGGCAAGCAGCCCCACAGGCAGGACGGGCCCTCTAAGTCTCGTGCCTGCTCAGGAAGCAGAGTGCCCTGGGGAGCAGGTTTCTCGGGGAGCCTGCCTACCCAAGACACACTGCCCAAGGAGCACCCCTTGACTGTGACTTGAGCTCAGAGCGACTACCCTCCACTAAGCGCACAGCATCAAGAGCTGGCCCTGCCCCATTGGGCTGGTATCCACATGAAGCTGCAGCAAGACAGACGCAGCTGCAGAACACTGTCAGGGGCATCCTGTGCATGGGGTCCTAAGGAGCACCCCTTCCTGCTCACCAGGCGTGAGTCGAACTCCCCACCCCACCAGCCTGCTGGGTTCTGTCCATTGCTAAGTTGACTGGGCTGGCTATGGATTCTGATCTTCCTGTCTCAGCCTCCTGAGGAGCTGGGACCCAGCTCTGCAACTGGTGTTGTCAAGCAAACGTGATCCAGACATTGCAGATATCCCCAACCTAGACCCAGGATGGGGGGGCATCTGCTCCCCAGCTCTGGAGGGCCAGGCAGGACGCTGTGCAACCCACCACACTGGGGAGAAGATTCCAGGTGTCTAGGTGGAGATAACTCACTGCTGCCTTCCTGGAGAGCTCCCAAGGGTGTGGGGAGGCAGACGCTCCTCCCAGAACAGCCCACACCAGGCTCCAGTGCATACAA
>RJWT010037039.1:0-13121 GCA_004365215.1 Cuniculus paca | reverse complement strand
TAGATCACTGAGAGGACTGTAAACCAGGAGACTAGAGTACATCTCTCTCCTGTCACCAAAATATCATCTAGCCTTTGACAAATCACCTTGCCTTATGGTCCAGCATCTGGCTATAATCTTTTATGATTCTAGCAGTCCTCTCTAGTCATCATATGATATACTTCTCTATTGTTTGAAAGCAATTTACAAGACCCTACCACAACACCTTCTCCAGTGATTAATTTTCCTGGTGAATCACTGCTTATATGGTAAAAGTACATTTACTCTCTACTTGTGCTATTGTTATATATACATAAAGAACAGAATTACCAAATTACAGAGCTTGATGGAGTTGAACCAGGCCTTAGAGATCATGAGAATAATTATTTCTATTATTAAAGAAGAAAAACAAAAGCAAAACCTCCCCCCAAAATAAAAAACAAGACAAATTCTAAGGTTTAAAGATATTTAGCCATCTTATTGATGGAGCCAGGATCAAAAATCAGTTCTAAATTTAAATATAGATTTAAAACATTTAGCATCTGTATCCAAAGAGTAGAACTTGATTATTCTTGGCTTAAATATTTTTACACTGTTTAGTTTTTTTAATGGTTGATGTTACATATGAGATAATCAGTTTGTGTTTGCTCATATCTAGAAAATAGCATTCTGTACTGGAGATTATGATTAGCTTGCCTGAAAAAGAAGTCACTAGTCATAACTGTAGTTATTGGTAAATCCTGCAATCAGGGGAGGTAATGATGCTCTGGATTGATGATGGAGGGAAAATGTTTTGGGAGGAAGCAAACAGACAACTCAGTGGCTGAGTAACCCCAAGAGTGTTTATATCATCTGGTTCAAAAGTTTCCCAGAGCAAATGACAAAACTGATTATCGGAAGTATTTTTAATTAGCTGAGCTGAATCCAAAAGGAGGACTATGACTCCAAGTCCACAGAGGAAGTTTGTTGAACTTCCTATTTAAAACAGATGTTTTATCAGAACTCGGATTAATTTCTGGATGTGATAATAACAAGACTGCATCCTGGGGCAGTTAATGAAAATGACAGGTTTAAAGTAAGCACTATGGTGATCATCTTGCTTTTAAATGGTATAGGAAAGGTAGGCTACGTATGCATGGGGGCAAATTGCCTTAAGGGCAGCATGTTCAAAGATGGGGTTTGGAAGAACAGTATGTCCCTAAGCTGCCCCAGCATCCCAGGAGAGGGGGAGCCATGGAACACAGGAAGCAAGCTATACCCAGTCGAATGGATACAGTGTCCAAGAGCAAATGTTTCTGTTATTCAGTGTTCAGTTTCATGTGAATGAAGAGACCATCCTCTGCTGATGCAAATAATTTGGGTTTCTGCTGTACAGTATTTTGTCTTTGGCATGCATCTTGGTTACTTTTCTCGTGTTGTTGAGACAAAATACCTGACACCCAAAATGAAGGAAGCAAGGTTTATTTCTTACAGTTTTGGAGGTTTCAGTCCATACTCAGCTGGCTCCAAGGCAGGGTGGCATGGCTGAGCGGCAACCGTTCATGGCGGCCCACAAGCAGCAAGAGTGAAAAAGCAAACCAGAGAAAACACGCTTTCTTCCCTCCCTTATACTGTATGCCGGCTCCACCCCTGGGCAGGCGCAGCACTCACGCAACCAGTCCCAGCGCTAGACAACGAACCAATCACAAATGCTAGATTTAGCCGCCTCCCTGACTGCATGAGGCTTGCAGGGCCACCTAGACACAAACCGTAACAGCATGTAAGCTCGGAGTTGAATTATTAAAGCAGTGTGGTCTAATTTACTGAGAAGACCTTTAGAATTCAAGCTCAAGTGTTCCCTTCCTGCGAGTTTGGCAGAGAGAGAACATAGGCAATGCTAGAGAAAGAAGTATTGCTTTCCAGGTAGTACAGCTTTTCCGCTCCGTAGCCAAGGAGCTCTCCTGGAAAGAAACAGAATTCCGAATTGTTGTAAGGCTGCCCTGCCCACTCTAGCATTCAAGAGATATTCCTCCCAAGTTTCTTCTCAAATCCTGTCTCATGCACACAGCTTTGAAATTCAAGTCATCTGGCTGGCCAGCAGTTTTGGGATACCACCCTCAGCGGATGAATAGTTAGTAAGGTCAGAAATCAAGTGCAATTAGGAATTGATAATATGTTCAACTCCCTTTGCATGGAACTTATCTCATAGCTAATATAATAAAAGAATGAACTAAAAAACCGCATCATTTCAAAATAATGTCATAATAATGAATAACGTATTTAACTTGTTTCCCGAAGTTTCTTAAGGAAAAAGTAGCAAGATAAACTTGGGAGAACAATATACAATACAGGAAAATGCCTGTGAATGCATTTTGGTAATTGTTAATGTTAAAAACATACAAACATTCAATCTCCCTCACACATATGTGCTGATTAGGAGTTAGGAATTTTTTTGTTCTGATTTAAAGAAAAGGAAATTATATTTAAAAATGTGTGTCAAAGGACTCCAAATTTAAGTGTTTCTTTTAAGAGATTGCTGATAAAACTGGTAATTAACTGTGACCTTTGGTCTCAATTTGCCTATTAGATGCCCTACAAATCACTAACGTGAGAAAAACGTTTTTAGAAAAAGAGGAAAGTCATTACAAGATCATTCCTGATTGTACTCGTCCTTGGGTCTTGTTCTGGTGTAAGATAAAGATAGCCGGTGAGGGAATAAAATTTGCTGAGTTCGTAACGTCAATAAAATGTACTAAATATACTTTTCTTGTACTTAATTGTAAGAGAGAGAGAGAGAGAGAGGATTGGAAATTCTGCCCCTCCTATCTTTTTTACAGGAATATAATGACATGACATATTTATTTTATTTTATTGGCAACTGCGACTTCCATATATGTATTAGAACGTTTTTCCGTGTAATAAGTTACTTCAAAATTCAATGGTGTGAAACATTTATTTCTCATGATTTTGTGTATTGACCTAGTGATTCTTAACTAAGTTTGGCTGAGCTTCGGGGAAAACAGATAATAAGCAACTATAGAGTTAACAGATGTTTTATACATTTCAATTAATAAAACTATCATATAGATTTTGTCTCACTCTTTCTAGAAATATGTTTCAATGTATATAAAACAGGATATTTCGGATTTAATTGTATTCTTTTAAATAATATTTATGTACATAAATATTAAATGCTATATTTTATTATTAAAAGTAGAATTTATGTATGATAACCTGGTATTTGACATTATTAACTATTTCTGAGATATCTATCTGTATATACATGGATTACTGGTTTGATAATTTTAAAATATTGAAATGTAAGGGTGAAATAAACAGTTTTTCTTCTGTGTATGAGCCCTTTGCTGTATATATTTTCATCAAATATAGATGTTCAATAGCTGTTGTTATGGTGACTGCAAAATGCTAGAATTAAAAGAAGGCAACTCTAGGAATTAAAATGCTTGTGTGCTCAAGAAGAAAGAAGATATTGTAATAATGGAAAATGTTAACCCCGCAGGGGACATTAGAGATGATTTCTATAACTTTATTTTATAAAAGAAACAAATGCACAAGCATTATGAATTACATCTACAATCAGGAGAATTATAGACTCCATGCTTAATTTTTTTCTGTGCTTTCTTAAGGGAAACAAGCAAGACACTTTAAGTCTATTAAGGGTACTTGGGACCTAGGTGGCTCCATTTTGCATTTTATGAAGCCTACTACAGATAAAGAATATTTAGTAGGAAACATTTTAATCTTAGACTCTGATTTTTAACTGCATAATGTTATGTGCTTTTGATTTAATTTTTCTTTTGGCTGAAGATTTTGATATTTTTAGCATTAAAGAAGTTGAAGCTAGGATAATTTTTTAATGTTAAAAAATGAGATAATTTTTAAGTTCCTACTATAGTGAAAAATTATATACGATGCTTAAAAATTTCATAAAAGTTCTCATGGTCAAATATTCTTAGGAAAAATAAGACATTAGGATATTCCACTTTGCTTTTTTATCTCAACTTCAAGCCAAAAGTGTTTAGAAAAAGAATGGAAATATCACCACCTAGTGGCCTTTATGAGGCAAAGCTAGTGAAACGAAATTGAGAAAACTTTCTTTTTAACAGGTCATCCACCATGCAGAATTAGCATGAACCTAAAGGTTCGTGGTGCTATGATTAAATTAATGTTTACTTAGATATTACTTATGGAAGTAAACATAAAATTTAAATAGGAGGTGATTGACATAAAGTGAAAATAATAGATAGAAATTTCTCTATGCTATTGATGAAGCCTGACATAAGTTTCTGCATTCACAATGCTGCTGTATGTTGACAGGAAGCTAACACCGCTTTCAGGTGGAGAAATCATCTGAGGCTTATTTTCTTTCCTCTGCTTTCTATAATTTCAGTGGTGGTTGAATTCAGTCTTATTTTTCTCACTGATGTTCCATGTCTAGCACAGTGTAGCATCCCACTGCCAGGTTCTTAACTGACTGAATGAAAAAGTGATGATGATATAGATCTGTGTGGGCCTAAAAGTTTATATAAAAGAAAACCAATAAAATGAAGGTTAAGTATCTATACTGTGGCCGGCCTATCTGAATTGTCATCTCAATCTATTTCTTAAACTTTTTTTTTTTTTTGGTATTGGGGATTGAACTCACAACCTCATGGTTGCCAGGCAGGCACTTATGACGCTGAGCTAAATCCCTGGCATCTCAATCTATTTCTTACTGGTAAGAATGAATTTAGAACCAGGCATGGTGATGCACACCTGTAATCCCAGTGCTTGGGAGGCTGAGGCAGGAGGATTGCTGTGAGTTTGAGGCCAGCCTGCTCTGTGTAGTGAGTTCAAGATCAGCCTGGACGACATAGTGAGACCTTGTCTCAAAAAACTAAAAAAAAAAGAATTTAGATTTAAAAGCATACAGTGTTAAACAAAAGGAAGCAGCCAAAGGCAAAACTAAGTTATTTGTGTCTACTGACTTCTTAGGAACAGAGAATAAGTATCTCCTTGTTAAAACTTCAATCCACATACTTAAAAAGAAATTAAAGCTGTATGACTATTTTTCAAACAGAAGAAGTTTGGCCAGGAAAACATAGTTAGAGGAAATAACTGACACCACACAGTTCAGTAACTTGATTTTTTCCATGATTCTGTTCCAAGAACCGAATCAAATTCAATGGTTAGGCTCAATGTTGATCTTATGGGTCAGATTTACTTCTTGTCCAGTTCGGTTTGTGACCAGAATTGTGGAGAGAACCGAATTCGTGGACTGAGGTACCACTTTTAGTCTATTTTTTCATCATGAGGATTGTCTATGGTAATTACAACCTCTGCGTTCAGTTCTTTCTTTAGATAACATTGACCTAGTATTGGTAAAATATCAGACATGGTTTGGTTTCCAAAGGCCATTAGGAACTTTAGAGTGAAAGTACATAAGCCAATACACAGAAGTTACCCCAAGATACCTGGGGGTACTGCAGAGATAGTATTGGGCTCACATACTTGTTTTTGTTTGTTTTGTCATTTAACATGTACAATCTTTGGGTGAAGTGATGTGGTGTAGACCCTCACATAAGGTACCGGTTGAGTTGCAGGTTAATTGAAAATGCTGTCTTTCCTCTCGTTGTAGAAAGCATCATCATCCACCAGTTGCGAATGAACTCCAGATGAGCTGGTGAACCCAGTACACACTGGGTGCGTGGCTTCTTGTGAATCCCTGTTGAGTGGATAGTATGTCTGCAGCCCTCCACAGTCACTGAGACCCTCCATGCTACTGACTATGACTGAAGATATTTTACTACTTCTGGTGATTTTTTTTTTTGAGGATATGATGTAAAAGCTGAAAACAGCCTTGTTGGTAACATGAAAATACGTAGCAAGAGCGACTGAATCTTTGTGGCAAGAGAAATATCTCCTCCTTTTGCAAAGCTTCCAGGTCCATGGGCACATAATATGTAATTTATTTTTATAATACATTTTGTAATGTGGTTTCTCTTTTTTCATAGTTTATGGCAAGTATATCTGTAGAATACACTGTAGCTCTCCAAAGTATTGGTATTGTTGCACTCAAAATGATAACATATTTTTTGTTGTTGTTGCTAATTTGTTACTTCTGACGAAAAGAAAGCACAACACTTTAATTTCCCAGGGTAAATAAAAGAGGTAACACTTGGGCACAGGAGACTGTGGAAGAACTTTTATTATTGGTTGTACAATGCTATCATTCTGACCGTGGCTCAGTACCAACAGATACTACTCTGATTTAGGAGTTTAATTTTAAATATTTAAAACCAGTTTTTGAAGTTGCACATCTTAGTGTTCTGTGCCAGAAACCCTGGATGGACTGATTTTCATATGTAGTAAATTAGTAAAAAGGAGATGTACAAGTTTAATCAGCAATGGAAACAGGAACAGATTCTACTGACAATTTAATTATATTTCCATTTTCATTATTTACTTATATGTACAAGACATAAGAACAGAGACATAAGAACAGTGATGCCAAGATATTTCTTACATTCTGGTCCAACAAAACTTGCAAATGAAACCAACCTAGATAATGTTGGCATTTTTTAAAAAATAGAAAAATACAAAGACAGATTAACAACTCCCCCCACCAATTTTGATAGATTTTCATAGCCACATGTAGCTAAGGAAATACATTCTTTAAAAATAAAAAGTGCGTTTATTAAAGACAAAAAACACAACATGTATTATTCAAGTCTCAATGTCAGAGCTGCTGTTGAATTTGGGTTTGTGTGACAATAAGGTCTACCGGAAAACTTTAATAATTCATTTTTTTAAAAAAAAACCTGTAGTTTCAAAAAAGATTGTTAGTGTGGACATGTTTTCAATAAGGTTTTTAAAGATGACTTTAAGATATCGCATGGTTTTTCTTACAAGAGAAACCCAAAATATACCTAAAGAGCAAAGTAAAGATAAATACTAGGAAGTAGGGAGAGAAGTTTCTCAAAGGGAAAGAGGCTGGAGACATGGAGGGTAGGGAGGGCGGGAAGGCAAGGAGATGAAAAAGAATTAAGGTGTGTTATGTACGCGTGGCAATCTCCACAGGGAATACAATCATTATGTACTGTGAACATGCACTAATAAAAGATAAAACAAACAATATCAATTTAAAGATAAATTAAGAGTTGAAGCATCAGTTTCTTAGTGAAGCAAACGTTTATCATGCAACTTTACTGAAATTAAAGAGAGACTGCCTCCAAGTGTCACAGATACCTAAAAGCCACACGGGTAGTACCATCGGCTCATCTGTCCAGGCCACATGTCACACCCAGGTTTGGAAGTCCCCAGGGACACAGAGTCTCTGGAATGGAAAAATTAATGCTCAGTTTCCTTCCTTATGTAACCTCAGAAGGCGTTGAGGTATACTTTGTGGAACTGGCAAGCCATATTTAACATGTTATAAATGAAAGAACTATGTTTTGTTAAAATTATTTGTGTTTTTAGTCCTTTAAAAAAATTTTTTTGGTGCTGAGGATCGAACCCAGGGCCTCATGCTTACTTGGCAAGTGCTGTACCACTGAGCTAAATCCCTTAACCCTATTTTTGCTTTTTGAAAAAAAAAATTAAAGAAATACTATACTAGGCTTGCCCTAGCTTGAATGATTGTGGAAGCATCATGTAACCTCTTGTGGCTCTGATTACTGACCCAGAAAATCAGAGAATGTGTGCTTGGGGATTTTTAAAATTGCTATTACTGGGTTTTGTTTTGTGAAACTGTTAAACTGTAATGACATTTTCAATTAGAAGACAGTCTTTTTAGTCTCATTACATTTTTTGATTCATAGTTAAATTCTCTATTTGCCAATGTTCATACTTTTGATGGCAAAACAATTGGATATACCATAGATAAGCATTGCAAATAAGTAACTTTTTCTTAACTTGTGGGAATTTTAATACACTACTAGGGAAAAGGCTAGCAGACAAGATTTTAAATACCTTTTGAGTTTAAATTCAAATGTTGCTAGTAATTTATGTATATTTGGATCTACGTCTTGTTCCTCCTGAACTGATAATGAAATTTGTACTTGCTGAGCAGTGAGGATGGGAATGCATTTGGCCTGGTGCTGAACCTTTTCTGTCTATACCAGGTCTAAACCAGAACAGGACCCAAGGGCCAGATGAGTCACATTCATCACATTAACTCTGAAAGAGAACAACTGACTCTTAATAACCACGATCAGAAATAGTAACATCTTGCCATTGAAATCCAACTGAAAACACTGCCTTCACATGCAGTCCTGGCACTACTCTAGGACCAAAAATCACATAAATAAATCTCCAGTCATCAACACATTGAAAATCATCTTTGAGTGGAATTGTAAATGTTTTCTGAAATACGATAAAAGAATCAGTGTTTCCAGGTGAAGGCATAACAGTTCAACTAAATCGTTATTTTGTGTTTCTCTTTTTGATAGCACTGTTTTTCAAGAGTGTCTTCTGCAGATTTTTTTCAAGTATTTCATAGAGCATTGGGCTTTGATGAAGACATGGATAGAATAAATATACCAGCTGTCAGATGACTGAAATGTTCACAGAATATGGAGAATTAATTGTATCTTACCTTAAAAAATTCATTATGGAATATCTGGCTCAATAATTAACAGACACCAACACTGCTGAAATAACTCATGCCTTCTCCAAATCAGCGGCAAAGAAAGAGTAAACGGTATATAAGGAATGTAATGTTTTTGCCCTTTCTATTAATGCTATGGTTGACTTTTCCTGAAAATAAATAAAAAACGTAAGTGGCAAGAGTAGAGTGTGTTCATACATTGCGTGATCAACAAATTAAAAATAGCAAATGTGGAAAATGGAACTTTAAAAGAAACACACATTTGTCACCTGAGTCACATGTTGCCCTCTTCATGCCCAGTGCTATGCAGCTACTAAAATTACTGATTAGCAGGGGGAAAAATAAAAATTGCTGTAACAGATTTACAAAATTTGAGAACTTGATTATTGTAATTTTCAGCATTTATTCCATAATTACTGGATGACAGCTGTGTTTGTTCTGTAGGGAAAATGTGTTAGTCTCAGATTTAAACAGAAATGTGTGATCATTTATTTTCTGGGATTTTTTTGTTTATGTTATTTGGGGAATTTTAACTTGCCCTTCACAGATATGTATTTTAATACTACAGATGTGTATTTATTTAATCTAGATTTTGTTTTAAAAGAATCAGCTGTTAGCTTCTCCAATAAAGACTTTCAAGGTAGTCAGATATTTTTAGAAGTTTTACAGCTTTAATGGATTTTCAAATGCAAAAGAGTAAATTCAAGAAAATTTTTGGAAATGCTTTCTATTTTCACATCATTCTTAACATTGTCTCCTTTGTTTTGTTCATTACATGAGTTTATTATTTTTCACTGAAACTAAGTGAATTTATGTACTTGTCTTTTATATGAATATAATATTCTGCTATCAGTTCTTCACAGGTGATTGAAATTATTTAACCAAGTAGGACATTTTCTGTGTTATTTTCAAAGTCAACTATGTTCACAGAAATCTCACCAGAGTTTGAAAAAAGAACAATTAAAATATCAAAGCATTGTGCAATATTCTTTTTTGAATTGGAATATAATATTCATAAAATTAAAATCATTTAAAATAAGCATGCAACATTCTTTTTATTTAAATCATTTGCCTTAAAATGGTTTTAAATTCTGCATTTCACATGGTGACTTACTATGGATAAGCAGAATTGGTATAGTAGGAAATGCCAAGATGGATGCTTTTGTTCTGAGTTATACCACAGTTTCAGTGTTTAGTAAGATGAAAATTAAACCTGCTTAAGGGTGTTCTCTTACTCATTTTTTCTAAGGCACTATAACACTAATCAATATTCAGACATTTTACCACTACTTTCTGCTTTCTGGTATCAGTCTACAGGCAGACACTCAGTAAAGCATACAACTGAGGTACAGCAGCAGGTATGTTTGTCTCTCCAGAAGGAGTGGAATGGTTTCCGCAAAGTATGATGGGAGTAGGGTGGGTAATATTTCTCTTTTATTTATCAGATTATTTCTGCCAGAAATGGTGGTCCATGGCTATATCTAGTCCTAACTCATCTTTGCTAGTGGGGCTAACCAAAGAATGGGTTTCTCTTGTTATTTAGCTGTACCTATCAAAAAGCAGACCCAAACTACCTAAAACAAGATACATTCTGCAGGTAAACTGCAGATGTTAGGGTCTCTAGCCTCCCAGGATCACACTATGTCCTTGCTTGTCAGAGAGAAAGAGAGAGAGAGAGAGAGAGAGAGAGAGAGAGAGAGAGAGAGCGAGCGAGAAATCTCTGTTACATTTGGTTTAATTGCACTGGCTGAGAAAGTCATTGTCAGTTAATCTTATGATGCACCATGAGAAGAGGGCTGTATTTATTCTATATACTTCTCTCCATAGTTCTGGGCCAGAGTAACCACATTTAATGAGGAAGGCTTTTTCCTTGAGTGGGGAAACCAAAGCAACTTCCCTTGGCCCTTTGATTTTTCACAATATGGCACTTTGCACTGCACCTTTAAAAATTAAAAGTCATTGAAGTCTTTTAAAATGACACTCAACAATATTCCAAGATACATAAGAAAGATGTCAAGCCCTGAGACCTCCCTTCAAATGGATTATTTGAGGTGACTCGCACTAACTTTGTTGTTTCAGATGTAGCAATGCGATGTACAGATAATGTGCTGGAATTCTGAACTGTACTTCACTTTGCTGTTTGTTTTTTGAGAAAGATCTCACTACGTAGTTCAGGCTGGTCTTGAACTCACTGGGTATCCTCCCAGCTGGCCTCAAATTCACCATGTTCATGCCACCTCAGCCTCCCAAGTGCTAGATTTTTTTTTTTGAAGAAAACTAGTTATCCCTTAGTTTTCCTAGATTTATCCCTAGTATTTCTTTCAGAGATAAGGATGTCTAAGGAGAAAAACTTTTTTTCTCTTCATTTCTTCTATTTCATGTATTATTGACTACTATGTTAGTAAGCTTTCCATTACTGTGACAAAACAAAAATACCTACGATGGTCGCCTTCACAAGGGAAGGGTTTATGCTGGTTCATAGTTTCAAGGGTTTCAGTCCATGGTCACTTGGCCCTGTTACTTTGAGCCTGTGACAGTACAGAATGTCATGACAGGAACATGTATACCTCATGGCAGCCAACAAGCCAAGAGACAAGGAGTGGCCAGGGCCCTGACACCTGCTGCAAGCTCGCACCTGAAAGGCCTAACTACTTCCCACTGAGACCCACCTCTTAAAGGTTTAACCATTCTCCAACCATGTCATGGACTGGGGATCAAGCTTTTAATACCTGGGCCTTTGGGGACATTGTAGACTCAAGCTATAGCAGCTGCTATTGGTCTACAAATCTATTTTCCCAAGTTTGTAAGATTCTTAAAGAAGGACTTGCATCCATGCAGTGAATACCAGGTGCTGAGTAATTGAGTAATGGGTTGTGTGCATGCATGTTAGTGCTGAGGATTGAAACCAGGGTCTTGCACATCCTAAGCATGCACTCTACCACTGACACATATCACCTGCTCCTGGATAAATGTATTTGAAAGGCAGTTCCTGCTGGGACAAGGCCTTTTACCTCCCGCTTAGTTCTCCTGGTCTTCACAAATCTTTTCCATGATTATGCACACATCCTCTTTTTTGGTCTGTTTATCTGTGTACAATTTTCTCACATTCTTGATCACACAGCATATATTTAGTTAAAAGGCAGATATTTTGTAGGCACCTAATTATTGATTTCTAATTTTAAAGAATTGCTCCTTTGGGGGCAGTACCTCAGCCAGGGTATTCTGTGACACATGTTCACCAAATTGTTCCGGCTGCTTATGCCTCCTTTGCAGAAACCTGTGACCACTCAAAGTTTTAGAACAAGAAAACATCCTCAATAATCATTGATTCTAAAGGAAGATGTGCTGTCTGCAAGGACCACCAAAGAGTCTCTACTACTTTAACGAGAGAAGATGCTCATTCATTTTTGCTTCACAAAGAAGCACTGGCTCCCACATGAAGTGCGGGTGCCAGCAGGTGGTGGGACAAATGGACCAGATAAGCTAATGAACTGCCTATCTCCCCAAAGTTGAGAGCACAAGAGATATCTGTTTCCATGGCAACCACAATCTACTAAAATCTTGCTTGAGAAAAAACGTGATCACTCTGATACAGTCTCACATGGCATCGATAATATGTATAGCATAAAGCTTAACTTTCTGTGAGTTCCATTATTTTCAATTCTATTTTTCTCCTGCGTGGAGAACTATATCACTCCGACTTTATGACCCATGTCCTCATAGTGTAATTCTTACATCTTATAGGAGACGAGGTGTGCTACCTCCTTGGAGCTCCTGTCACTACACACATAGAGCACTCACCTCACTGTGTTTCAACTGCTAGTTGGTAAGTGATTTCTCCACTAAAATGTGCGTTTGCTGAGTTAGGTCAGGTCAGGTCAGTTCAACAAGATTACTGAGCACCTTTTATGTACTAGGCACTTTTCCAAGTACCACGACTTTAGAAAGAACTAAAGACAGTCTCTGATTTTGAGGAGCTAATACTGAATATGAAAGCCCTGTGTAGATGGATATTTTTCAAGACCGTATGGTAACTGCAAGGGTAAAGGCATGCACAAGTCATCCTGAACTCAGAAAGGAGCTTTTAACTCAATCCCAGGAGCCCAAGAACTATTCCTTATACTAGATACTGACCAGACCCTTGAAGGGTGAGTGGAATTAATGAATAAGGCAGCTTCTGTGGAGTTGGGGTCTTACATGGGACAGGAAGTGGTGGCTTGCTGAGTGAGAGCACTGATGAGCACCAGTCACTCTGCCCAGAGGACTCAGTGGGACAGTTTGTTGGACTCCATTCGTGCCTCCCAGTGTGCTGGTCAGAGTGAGGTCCTCCGTCTTTCATGTTATCACTAATTAGTGCATTGACTCAAGAAAGCTTTTCACAGCTGAGGCTCAGTGAAGTCAACTTTCATGTGTAAGAGCATTTTGTACAAGTTATCCTGTAAGTATATACTGGGGTTATTTTAGTATATGTATTGGTGAAGTGAGCACGACTGAAGTTATTTTAAAGCAATAAAAAATTTCATAGGTAGTAGTGAGTCAAATGTATAAAAAAAAA
>RJWT010037038.1:0-13133 GCA_004365215.1 Cuniculus paca | reverse complement strand
TTTTGGATCCCACTAACACCTTTAGTTTGTTATGCTATGGAGACAACACAAAATTCACCCTTGTGACTCTGGCCCATTACATCCATGAGCACTATTACCAGTTGCCTCTATCTACCTACAAGAGCCTTGAGGTTATCTTCCTTTATAGCTGAGTAGGTTTCCACCCCATGAAATCCCATGTCTTTCTTATCCATTCTGCCATTAATGGGCAGGCTACCAAGGGCTTAGATCTTAAATGTCTCCCAAAGTCTCATGTGTTCAAAGCTGGAGAAGATGACTGAATCACAAGGGCTTTAACTTCATCAGTCAACTAATTCATTGGTGAGGTCATAACTTGATGGCATCACTGGGAGGTAAAGAAAACTCAGCCTGGTTGAAGCAGCAGGAGATGGGAGTGTGACTGGGGACTCTCTCTGGTCCTTGGCCCCTTCCTCTCTGGCCCTTTCCCTCTTGCTGTGTTTCCTGGTTGGCAGGAGGTGAGCCACCTTCCTTGGCCATTCTCTTTGGTATGATGTTTCTGCATCAGACCAAGCCAATGGACTGAATCCTCTGAAACCAAGAGCAAAAATAAGCCCCTTTTAAATTGTGTATAACAGGTATTTTGGCTCAGCAGCTGAAATGTGACTAATAACAAAAGTGACTTCTAAAAGAGTAAATTTGGACACAGACAGAAATGGAGGGAAGACGATGTATAGACATGGAAAAGACAGCCATCTATAAGCCAAGGAGAGAGTCCTGGAATAGATTATTTCCACTAAAATAACCAACCACGTCCACACCTTAATCTCAGACTTCTAGTCTTCTGAATTGTGAGACAGTAAATTTCTGTTATTTAAGTCACCCAGTTGTGGTACTTTGTTACAGAAGCCTGAATAGACTAATAAAGATGGTAAAACCAGAAGAAGAATGAAGCCTGACTTCAGGATTCCTGAATCATTTCTGAATAAAAGCATCTTACTAATCAGAAGTATCTAGACTGAATTGATACTTGAGCAAGAAAAAATATACCTATTGTGTCAAATCACCAAATTTTGAAGGCTTTTTATAGCAGCTAGCGTTACCTAATACACAACTTAATTACCATATTTTCCTGAAAATAAGACTTTACCAAAAAATAAGCCCTAGCATAATTTTTCAGGATGCCCCAATAGAAGCACTTCTCCAAAATAATCCCCAGCTAAGATCATCAGCCAGATGGATGCATTTAGTACATCTGTTGCAACACAGGATGAACATATTGAATTATAAAATAATAATATATATAATTAAATATAACATTATTGCCATTAACACTTAAATGATAATACAAATTATAACTAAGTGTTTGTAAATACTCAAGTAGGTGCCTTTGGATGAGAAATATCCATGTAAGCAGATGAATTTGAGACTTACTGGTGAATGAGCAATGGAAGTACAGACAACCCACAAATAAGGTGTGCACTTGATAACAAATGGACATACTAAATGCATTCATGTGAAATAAAGAAACGTTTTCTGAATTTTGATGCCTGCAATTTTTTGTCACTTTTGTGTGGACCATCATTCTTAACTGTCATCATTTTTGCTGCCATTCCTGTCTCGAAAGTCTTCAATTAGCACTTGATTTAATGGTAATTTTGTGATGCCTGGCCTGCAAGTGGTTGTGACTTGGGTGATGAATTCATGGAATTAAAATCATTGAGAGCTGTGCTGCCCATACACTGCAGCAGGCTACATGGACAAGAAGGGCTCATCTAAGGAGAGCTCTACTGCTGACATGAGAGACTGGGACAATGGTTCTACAGGAAATAGTCGCAACAAGGTTTGGAGAGTTATGATGTCCCAGCAGAAGATGACATGACTGTATTTGAGTAAATGCAATCCTTGTACATGAAAAAACATAGATTGTTGTACATGAAAAAATGAGACATCCCCTGAAAATAACCCCTATTGCATGTTTTAGAGCAAAAATTAATAATAACAACTAGTCTTACTTTTGGGAAACATGGTAGATCACTCAACTGATAATTCTAAAGTATTTTACCTAAACACAAATGTGAATATATCAGAGAACAAAAGAAATAATGTCTACATAAAATTTTAGAACAAAAAGAAATTTCAAAGAAAATCTGAACTTACAGGAAGATATTTCGTAGTGATTCCCCCAACTCCTTCCCAACAAACTGTCTTCTGCCAGCAGAAGTAGAATTTCTCAATAATCTCAAATAAGCCACTTAATTTTTTTCTTATTTTACAAATTCAGAGGAGCTATCCACAGCCCCCTTTCTTCTAACGACCCAAGTATGTAAAGTTTTACTTGCATGCTAAGGGTGAGAATACTGTAAAATGAGGTCACAGCCTTTACAAAGTTCTCAATTAATATTATATTAAATTAGTCTGAAGAGAAGTCACTGTGTATGTATTCTGCCCTCAGAATATAGACAATATGTACTCTAGGGTAACATAAAATAAATGCACAGTTTTGTTTCTGGCATGAAAAAAAAATAAAAAGACAGATATCCTAGTTAAGACATAGAGCTGTAGTTCAAAATCCCTCAAAAGCTGAGCTGGCAGCTGGATTCTTGTGTTTATAGAAAAGCTAGGATGATTCTGCCTGAGCTCAGAGCTCAATTTAGATCAGAGCATCTGGATTCCAAACACGTGTGCTGTGGCAGCCAGTTTCCAGGTCATGACTGATCCAAGACAGAGACTAAGAGTACTCACCAGAATGACTCCAAGTGGAGATCAAGCCTGAGGGACAGGTTAAGTGCAAAGGTGTTTGGGAGCCTACCCCCAACTATTAGGGAGCCCAAAACAAGTTTCCTGCCTCTTGCCACCACAGGCAGGTGCTGCGGAGGCCAAGGACAGGGCTAACCAGGACATACAGAACAGTTGCTCTTCACCTTTGTCTTGGTCATAAAACATCCATTACTGATGACTTCTTCCCTGAAGTGGCTAATGTTCAGAATAAACTATGGGTAATAGTTTAAGCTGGTAATAAAATGGAAAATCTCAGAAGGTACACACTTCCTGCTAAGACCTGTGCTTAACTTTGCTTTATTTCAAAGAGAAAAACTGGAGCAAAGAGAAAAACTAGAAGGGGAGGGGGAAGGAATTCAAATTCCTTTTTTTTCTTCATGAAAAGAAACCATAGCTATGGTAATTGTAACACAGGTTATGTGCACCAAGATCTAAAAGAAGAGGGCAAGAAAATCTCCTCCGCCCAATTTTAATCTCTATCAGAATTCACCTTGTGCCTTCCTTGATTTTCCTTCTATGTGGTATGTGCAGAAATTTTGGTGATTCTGCAGCTATGGGTTTTATGTGCAATAAAAATCCACATCCCCTTCCTGCTGCTTTCCCTTGCCTCCCCCTCCCCCAACTCTCTTCCTCTCTTTCTTCTCTCTTTGTTGTGAATGTCAGGGCTGTCAGTGTCACAGTCTGACATGATTAGTGTTTCTGACATTACACCAAGAAGCAGACAGAGCGAGGAGCAGAGATGGAGGGTAAAGGAGTTAGGATGTGAAGCCATTTAAAGAAGTCAAGGGGAAAAAAAAACTTGACCTCCGTTCTCTGAGGTTCCTTGATTACTGGGCAGCTTAAAAATCACCTTGGATTTTTCTCATTTATCCAATTAGTCCTCTTCCCTGCTCCTCTGGAGATCCCTAAGGTGTGGATCTATTCTGTGGGATCAAAGCCAGTGGCTCTAACAACAGATAAGACAGAATTGGTGATTCAGCAGATTCTAAGACTGTGAAGTGTAACAATCGGTGCACTTCGGGAAGATAGCACCAGTCCATTTTGAGTATCGATTCGCTGCACTTTGTCACTCTAATGATGTTATCTCATTAAAAGAGATAAATGCCCCACTGTTCTTCTAAGAGCATCTGCTTCTTACTCTTCTCTCTTTTTCAGCAGCACAGCTCTCAGCAGCAGCACATTAAAATCACATTGAAATCCAGCGCAAGGCTTGGCTACAGACCTTGCTTACCAAGGCTTCCTTATAATTGCTTTTTGCTACTCTCAATCCTCTTCCCACTCTCCCACAACCAGCACCCATAGATACAAGTAATATAAAGAGAAACAGATGTAGAAAGTCACGAGAATAGGAAACATTTATTGAGTATCTCCTATGTGAAGCTTCTGCTGTGTCAACATTTAACTTCTTTCTCCCACAACCTTGCAAGACAAGTAGAAGAATGTTCAGTTTGCAAATGAAGAAGTGGAGTTTGATGGTAAGCAACTTGTTCAAGAGGACAGAGGTAAAAAGAAGCCGAGCCCCCATCTGAACAACGGTTCATCCAGTGCAAGTATCCGCCCCCCCCCATTTTCATTCATGGAACAAGTAAATATGATTGCAACTTGACTACAATAAGTGAAAAAAGTGTAAAAGAAGTTGGCAATTATTCTTCAGTTTGCTAATACCCAGGAACACAATGCCATAGGCAGTGCAATGGTTTTGTTTCAACAATGGTTTTGTTTTTTTATTAAATAAAAAAAGGTAGCAATTTTCCATAATGAATGTTTGATACATTATTCCTTTGTGTATCAGGCCTCTAAGTACACATTATTAAAGTCTATTAAAGTCTGTATTTAGCAGCATTACTAATGTGCCTTTGGGGAAATTATTACAATGAAACAGCATCAGTCTTTCACAAAATTTCAACTGTTTAATATTCCTTTTCTGATCTTCAATACATGTGTCTATTTTTAGCTATAATCAGACCTTATCCAAAATGACATAATCTCAGTGTAGAGCTGTCACAACAAATTGTTTTTGAGTTGGATTTAAGAAATAACAAGAGACACATACATTGCTAATTTCACCCAATACTTTTTTCATAACCCATTGCAGTTTTCCTACTGTTCTAATTAACAGATGCTTCTTGATCACTAGGACATGTGATGGCACTTTACCTCTTTGGCTAGGGTTAGTTATCTTAATTAATTGCTTATATTTATAGCTAATTGAGGCTAGTCGCTCAAGATAATGCTACTGTATTGAAGAATGAGGGTGGTAAGAAGTTATGAAAACTATTCCATAAAAAAGGAAAGAAAACCAAATAAACAAACCAGAATAACATATAAGCTGTGATTAATCAAATCTAAATGTTTTCATTTAAATATAAACATTGCCATTTATGTGAGACTAGAAATATGTCTTCTAACATTAACCGAAGAATTTCTGCAAATTATGTAGTTTTGTATATTCTAAATAGGCATCTCTCCTTTTCTATTTATTACAGTACATTTATTAATTTTATCCCACAGTGTGTATGACGTTTTTAAAGATGAAGCCAATGAGGCACATAAACTCAAAAGTGTTCTCTGAAAATATCTTATAGTAAATAAAACATTCTGCTGGCTTTACAGACAAAACATGGTAAGTCTGAAGAATACCAGCAAATAGCTATGCACTGCAATACCTGTATATCACCAAAAAGGGAGGAAAAAGAGTCAATCTAAAGTACCAGATACTCATATTAATAAACTGTATTGAGAGATATCTCTGTTACATATTTCCTTTCCTACACAGGAATTCCATTTTCTGAGATTATACATTTGCAAAATCAGTCAGATAGAGCTGATGGTTGATATTCTCAAAATGGACAAGCACAGGTTAAGTAACTAAATAATCCTGTTTCCAATTACTAGTTAACTAAATAGAATATAACTTAGTCGCATCCATTGCAGCCTACTAATTCAGAGGGAAGGAGTTGAGGACTTAAGGAAGGAAGACAGAAGCATTCCTTTGCCTGACTCACAAAGACAGGAATCCACTGGCCTCTTCGTTACAACCACTAGCCTCAGTGAGAGAGGCTTGTGCGTATCAAGTATGCAAAGGGCCTCCCTACTTATGCTGCAGGGCTGCGTGGGCTCAGTTCAATATGGTGACACAGAATAAGACCCCAAGTTCTGTCAACATTTAATTAAATCATAGGGCATTTCATCAGTATGGGGTGGGGAGCAGAAGAGTCTGTTACATCAAGAAAATCCTAGGTGCTTCTCTTTTAAATCCTTTAGAAATTAAGTGTGAACAACATTCCAAAACCAGCCATCACAATGTTTGAAAGTGCCACTAAGAACAAGGTGGGAGGCAGCATCCTCTTTCCTTCAGGTGAGGCCTGTCTGACCATCGGTAGCTGTCACTACATTTCAAAGAGCTTATCATGATTCACCACAAGTCTCTCAGACTTGCACTTTTATTACAATCATGCCAAAACATATCCCTTCTCCTTTCCTGAGGCTGTTAGGGGCTTAACCAAGAGCACAGCTTTTCTACTCGGAAGCATTAATTTACTTCCTCCTGCCTGATAGGATTCTCTTTCATCTTTTCTGGCAGGGTTGGAGCTGTTGGTGCAGGCCACGTGACTCCTTCATTCAAGACACTGCTGGGACCCTGTGACACTGCACAGAGTGCACAGCATCTCAGGGTCATAGCTTACTTTGAGGTGGTCCTGCACAATTACTCATCTGATGGCTACATGCTCTGTACAGGAAGATTCAGGTTTTCAACATAGCCCCTGAACCATGAAGACTACTTGTCAGATAAGAAGGCACTAACCACTGCTCCACCAGGCACATGCTCTGAGATTCAGAGGTGAGCCCTATACCCAAGGAGAGACCGACTTTAGTGTGTTTCTAGATAAGCAGAAAGGAGGAGACACCATGTGACTGAGACGGAAGTATTAGTGCTGCTCCCACAATTCAAATGACTGTGTAAAAAACTAATTTTACATAGCTCAGGAAACACTTTTCTAAAATGTGTGTATTTTACATGTATTTACACACACACACACAAAACAAGTTATATACATGTACACATTTTAAAGATAGGTGAGCATACATATATTCAGTTGATTCTTTTAAATTTGTCCTCCATGCCCAATCAATCATCTACTGGATTACATGGTCAGTTGTTATTTTAAATTTGTACCCCTGCTCCCCACAAGGGAATTACAGTGGTACCTCCCTTCATGAACTTAATTTGTTCTATGATTTTGGAGAAGATGGCTATGTCTGTGTTTGTGTGGACAAGATGACTGCGGTCATGTTAGTCACTCAATGCAGAGTTTGCAAACAAAAGCAAAATTTTGCCAAATGCTTCTGTTTGTGAACCAAATTGTTCACAAACAAAAGTGATTTTGAACATAGGTACCATGTATATTTCTGTTATCTTCCTAAATAATCACTCAATTTCCTAGTGCAAGGCATGTAGAGAACAGAATCTGGAAGTCCACAGTCACCATTTCAATATACCCTACATTCAACAGAACTTGATTTACCTGTCACACAGGTGCTACACTGGCCTTGTGCTAACAAGTCTTTCTTTAACCTCTCAAACTCTCTAAGAATGTAGTTTTTAGAAGGAGTAAGGGCAATTATTGCTTAAGGATGCAGGAGAGAACAGAACTTCTATGTTCAGTGCTCAGGGTCCCAGGTCCGTCTCTTGTTGAAGTAGGCCTTGCCACATGTAGGACATGTCTATCATCTTGTACACTGGTCCTCAAACGTTCGCTTCAGGATCTCTTTACAGGTTTACAAATTATCACAAACCGTGAAAAATTTTTGTTTATAGGGATTATTTTTATCAATGTTTACCATGTTAGAGATTAAAACTGAGAAATATGGGAAACATGAAAACATAAGCACACATCCCAGAGCTATCTCGGGGATGATGTCACTGCATATCATGCAGCCTCTTAAAACACTATACTGTATACTTGAGAAGAGTGAAATAGGCAAAACATGTCTTAGTATTATGAGAACAGCTTTGATCTTGCAAGTGGATCACCTGAAAGATAATACTGTTCATATTCCCCTAATGGTCCCTGAACCACAGTCTGAGAACCACTGGTCTTGTTCAGCTTTGTACAAGTCAGCAATGTGTTTGAACAGGTATTAAGAAATGACATAAAACTGAGTAAGGAGATGTGATAGCCACTTTAAAAAATATGAGCCACTGAATCGAAGGACAGCATCGTTTTAAAAGAGTATGTCTCTACTTACTACTGTCCCCAAATCACTAGTACTTTAAAACACTCCTTCCCGATAAAATGGCAAACAGAATGACTCTCAAACCCAAATCCACGTGGCCAATACCCTCCTCCTTCTCCCTCTGTCTCTCTTCACTAAACTTCTTCATACAATTGTACCCCAATTGCAAAACAGTCAAAAAGGATTTATTTTTAAATGTTTGCTTTTATTCCTGGTCATTAATGAAACATAAATACTTATTGTAAAAAAGCTGAAAATGCAAAAAAGCATAAAAAAAGAAAAAAAGAAAGAAAGAAACAGATGCGTCCCATGTATCTATTGCTTGAGAAAACCACTGTTAACATTTGGGGGAGTATTCTTCCAGTCTTTTAATTATGCATATTAAAAAATACAGTGTGATTCACATCTTAAATATAATTTAGTACCTTTCATTTAAAATATTATTTTTAGAAAGATACACATTACTAAAAAAATTTAGAATATATGTACAAAAAGAAGAGACTGCCCTTAAATTTTGATGAGTACCTGCAATCTTTTCTCAGCATACATACACATGCACCTTTCTAAAACAGTGGAATAGTGATCAAATTGTCCATTTTTTTAGGTAACTTCCCAATTTATTTAGGACATCTTTTTATGTCATCAACTACTCCTCTATCCTCCCATGACATTTTTTATTGTATGGCTGCACCATGGTTATTACCATAGAAAAATCACTATTTTAATAATATTGCGATGGGTACCTTAGCTAAATTCTTACACACATTCATACCAATTTTCTTGGAGTTAATGCTCTACAAATGGAATTTCTAGGTCAAATGTGCATGCAAGTTTCAGGTTTTGATACACATTAAGTCTCCCTCAGAATGTAGTTTTCCCCCACCACTGTGTATGAAAGAGCCTGATATTTCCAATCCACTGAATCAGTTTTATAAATCCTCATCAATTGTATAGGTGGAAGACATCAAATTATTATTTTAATTTGCATTTCTTTGATTACTGTCAAAAGTTGAATATTTTTGTATGTGTTATTTAATCGCATGTCTTTCTTTATAGGTCTTATCCTTCTGCTCCTTTGCCCATTTTCTATTAATGTACACATTTTTATCTTATTAACTGTATTAATTTGGAAGAATGCTTAACAAAGTAACTTAAAATTCTGTCATATAAGAGAAAGATTTGTGCTGGTATTGTTTGGACAATTGAATGCAGACGTCTTGTGCTCTGGGTGAATGATTTGGGGATGACAATGCGTAACGTATGTACCATTGTTGCCCCCGATTGACGTGTTTTGAAATTTCGTTTTAGTTTTTTTTTTTCTTCTTCTTTTTTTTTTTTTTTTTGTTCTATTTGAAATAAAATGGATTTGGAAAAAAGTTTTTGTCATATACATTACAAATACTTCTACAGCTTCTTTTGTCTTCCAGACTAGTACAGAATGTCTTCTGATGAAAGTAAATTGAGGTTTTACTAGTTAAAACATTCTCTTTATTTCTAATTTCTGCCACTAGAAATCATTAAGGCTTTTAAGATCATTTAGTTAACTTATATTTTCTTCCATGTCACTAGTTTTTAAGTTATGTAATAGCTCTTCAAAGCTACCACGACAAGGACGTGGCCACTGCCTTCAGAAAAATGACAATCAAGGCTTATCAAATTATACACTGGGAATTTGGTGAAACCACTAAAGGTATCCTAGGAAGGGAAAGAGAGAGATCTTAATGTTTATCATTCACAAATTCCGTATACTGCATCCAGTAGCTCTGTTAACTTGCTTACCCACTGGAAAAAAAATTTCAGTGGAAGAAGTTTTACCATTAGGTCTATGTTTAAACATTAAACCTTTGGATGAGATGACTCTTCCCCCTTCTAGCAGAAGGGCAAAGATGTTTGTTTTATTCATTGATATATTTATTGCAAGCACAGGGCAGGCAAGCAGCATGCACCTGATTAATAAGGGTTGGAGGAGTTGATATTTTATCAGTTCGAGCTGGGTATACATCAGATGTTGGGTGGGAGAGCAACAAGAAGCAAATTGTGGACTTTACGGCTTCGCAGTAAAGCGGGTGCAAAGTAAGAAAAACTAAATGAAGGCAGAAACTAAGTTTCAGTTTTACTTTTCAGTTGACTGTAGAGATACTGATCTGAGTGTAAACATGAAACTGCCCCCAACCTGGTGCAGGAGGACAGAGTACTGAATACTAGAAAACATTCAAAGAAAAAATGCTGGTGAGCAGATAATCAAGCAAACAATGGCCTTTACCCACGAAGTGAGATAAAAGGCACTACTTTGTTTCACTGGATGCCACAACACTTGTGCAAAATAATAAAAGTCAGATCTGGGTTTATCTGAACACAAGGAAGGAACAGTTCTGCAAAGGATTCTTTTTACCTAGGGGTGGGGGTGGGTGGGGAGAAAAAGATCATTTTGTGTGACAACAGAAAAATCAAATTATTTTCCAATCAGATGGAGTGTCCTCATAAATCCAAAGGCGAGAATAGCATATGGCATGCCTTTGTGAAAGCAAGGACCACAAGGGAGAGAGTAAACAATCATAATCCCAAGGTTGCTAGTACTAGCAAAATGAGACCTTCCAAGAGTAGACCACTGTGGGGGCTGTGGGGTTTAGCTCAGCGGCACAAGCACCTGCCTGGCGAGTGTGAGGTTGTGAGTTAGATTCCTAGTAAAGATTAGACCACTGCCTTGTCAGTGAGGTTTCATGAACTCACAAGGTGGTATGAAGTGATTGTACATTACCCTGCCCTGCTGTTCCTATAAAAATCCCAATTTGCCTCTCTTCCAATTCTGGCTATGATTTTTTTTTCCCCCCAAACAACACATTAAACTCCTTCCTTTATAGCATGACAACACACACAGAACACAGATAAGCCCCCAAATTAATCCTTGCTAGTAAAAATTTATGTGATGCTTAATGTATACACTGGTAACTCAGTTCATGAACTTAATTCTTTCTATAATTCTGTTCGCAAACTGAAATGGATGAGAACTGAATTCAATTCAATGGTCAGGTTCCGTGTTGACCTAAGGGGGAAATTTGATTTCATTCTCGTCCAATTTGTTTCATGACCATAATTGTGGAAAGAATTAAGCTTGTGAACTGAGGTACCACTGTATTTATATGCTGTGGTTTAGATTTGGAATGTTCCCTCAAAGCCTCATGCACTCAGAGGCAGGGCTTGTGGGAGGTGACTGGATTATGGGGCCCTGCAGCTGACTTGCTGTAAAGAGGTGGGCCTGGTTTGAGGTAGCTCACTGGGGACATGTCCTGACATCTCCCTCCCAGATCCTTCCATTGCTCTTGTTGACACATATATATTAATGAGGAAGGAGGAAGACTCTATAAAACTTAAAATTTAAATCCTAATTACTGTAGGAAGTTTCTGACTAACATAAGATTGGGATGTCAGGTCTCACAAAAAGATCTGAAGAGTATAAGAAAGTTGCAAAGATGGTTTTTCAGATCTGCATAAAGGGCCAGAACAATGAGTGACCTAAGAAAATATATGATCCCTAGTTTCTTTAACATATAAATCACAGATTCCACAACCATAAAAGCCCATTTACAATATTGAAAAGGTACATTTATGATAAACTATCTACTCCATACAAACCTTATGAATTGGGTATCAAACTTACATATTTCATGCATATTGGCCTCGTGCCTGGGAATGCCTCCCTTTCTCTTCTCTAATGCACCAATGTGTTGGCCAGGGCTGCAACCCCTCCTGGTGTTTCCTCAGACCCTACCGTAGATAAGAGTTCAAGAATGAAAGCCCTACTCGGTGGATGGTAGGCAGTTCATGGGCTACGGAGTCAGCCTTGTTAAATTAAGACAAACTGCCAAAGTCCATTGTTTCTTGGAGGCCAATCCTGTATTTTCTAGCAAGGTCATTCTTGATTGATCCCAACAGACCTGTCACTAGTGAACTGCAATCTGCACCATCCTAGTGCGGCCCCAAAACCTCCATTCGCCCTCCATCCTGATACTTTTTTAACTGCAGTGCCCCATCAGCTAGTCAGAGTTTAGAAAGGAAGGAGAAAGAGTGTTACAATGTGCGTCCAACGAAGCAGCACACACACAGCGCAACTGCCTCCAACTTTCTAGGAACAACTCTACTTAGAACACCAGTCACACCCACAGCAACATTTCCAACATTCTAACTTACATACCTAGTTGATGAGATAATTTTGTTGTTTTATTAGTGCTGGGAAGAGCTGTTTCCTCCCCAGAGAGTGACCTATTCTTTAGCTTATGCCAAAAAACCATAAGAAAAATGCTGACCTAGGGAGGTGACACATCCAGCTTAATCAGTACTCTCAATTAAAATAAGAGAAAATAAAGCACTCACTGGTCTGCTCAGGCAGAACGTAACTCCCAAGCACAGACACACCCACTGAGACAGCTGAAATTGCTGAGAAGTCTGGTTCCCAGCTGTGTATTGAAAGCAAATTCATGACATCAGGTCCTGAGCTGCCCTGGAGAATCTCAGGCCAGGGCTGTCAGAACAAACTTGCATATGAGCAAGATTTCCCAGGAGTCGTCCCAGCTTTTCAGTACACCACACTCTAAGTAACAGAAGCCAGGATTTGCAGTGACAGATCGCCTTCCCCACCTCTAATCACACCATGGGGCAGAACCCTGTCCACCTTCCAGAATTCCTAAAGTTGACTTCTCAAAGAATGCTTAAGGGTAAGTAGTTAAGCCTGGATAAGGAGGGGGCTACCGGGACCACTCAGTACAAGGTTTCCTCCTCTTGAGCGTGGCTCAGGCAAACGAAAACCTCTCAAGCACAGATGCTTATTTTTTTCCTGGTCTCTTCAGACAGAGTAAAGCAAGCATAGTACCCAGAAAGCTTCCATTCAGGGGTCAGGAGTGTGCAGGGGCTTCTTCCCACAACCTCTAAGCACTGACAGGGTTGGGAAGCTTCCCACCCTTGAGAAGGCCACACAAATGCCCACGAGAAAAGTCACCAGAGGGAAGGGGGTCCTCAGTATAGAGACCCAGTGAGTCTAAGTGGGCTTTCTGAAGCTTAGGGAGTCTCTAATATGTCTTCAACGCCAATCACCTAAAAGTGCTGTACACCTGTACCACAATGCACATCTGTTTTTGTAGGTCTCTGGAAGTATCTCTCCC
>RJWT010037037.1:0-13139 GCA_004365215.1 Cuniculus paca | reverse complement strand
TCTGCTTTGAAATGCTATATTGTGTTTGACTCTATTCTGTTTTCTTTTGCTTTTTTCAATCTGTTTTGTTTTGTTTTGTTTTGTCCTATTTTCTTTAAAAAAAAAGATTGGAGTAAATAAACAAGCAGGAGATACCACAAATGACATTAAAAAATGTTCGCAGACATCATGACAGAAAACTTTCCTAGTAGAGAAAAGAATGTGACATACAGATAAATGAGGCATATAGAACTCCAATTAGCAATGATCAAAGAAAGTCTATAGCCAGGCATATCATAGTCAAGATTCCAGAAATTCAACACAAGAATAGAATCCTAAAAGCTGTTAGAGAAAAACAAACCACCTATAAAGGAAAGCCCATCAGAATTACAGATGACTTCTCAGCACGAACTCTCAAGTCAAGGAGAGCTTGGAGTACTTCACTCCAAGCTCTAAAGGAAAACAACTCTCAACCAAGGTTGATGTATACTGCAAAACTGTCTTTCAAAATTGATGGAGAAATAAGATACTTCCATAACAAAGAACAGCTGAGGAAATTTATGACCACCAAACCAGCACTCCAAAATGTTCTGAAGGACATTCTAGAAAGAGACTATAAGGACTACAGCTCCATGAACCCCAACAGAAAGAATCCACCAGGTAGGCAAACAATTAGAGGAAGGGGGTAAAAAGGGGGGGCCCAACAACAAGAAAATAACATGATGAGGATAAGTCAATACATTTCAGTCATAACAATCAATGTTAATTAAATTCATCAGTCAAAAGACATAGACTGGCAGAATGGATCAAGAAGCAAGATCCAATATGCTGCATACAAGAAATACACTTAATTCAAAAGAAATTCATAGACTGAAAGTCAAAGGATGGAAAACTACTCCATGTGACTGGAATCCAGAAACAAGCAGGGGTAGCTATTCTACTTGCAGACAAAGTGAATTTCAAGCCAAGACTGATTAAGAGAGATAAAGAAGGTCACTACATCCTCATAAAGGGAACAATGCAAGAGGAAAAGGTAACAATGGTAAATATACATGCAATGAATACCAGTACAACCAACTGTATAAAACAATTACTAATGGACATGAAAAATCAAATAACCCCTAATACAATTGTATTGGGAGACATCAATACCCCACTGTCACAAAGACAGATCAACTAGACAAAAAAATCAATAATGAAATATTAGAACTGAATCAAAATTTTGAACAAATGGACCTAGTAGATGTCTATAGAGTGTTCCACTCCACAACATCAGAATACACATTCTTCTCAGCTGCACACAGGACATTCGCCAAAATAGACCAAATACTGGCTCATAGAAGATGCTGAAGTAAATGCAAAGGAATTGAAATTATCCCATGTATACTATCAGACCACAGTGCAATGAAATTGGAAATCCATGCCAAAGGAAACCACAAGAACTTCATAAACACATGGAGATTAAATACCACCCTACTGAACAACCAATGGGCCACAGATGAAATTAAAGAAGAAATTAGACAGTTTTTACACTTGAACAATAATGACAATACAACATACCAGAACTGGTGGTACACAATGAGAGCAGTCTTAAGAGGGAAATTTATCACAGTAAATACTCATATCAGGAAAACAGAGAAAGCACATATAAACAAGTTATTATTGAACCTCAAACTTACAGAAATAGAAGAGCAGGCTAAACCAAAAGCTTGTACAAGGGAGCAAATTATAAAGACCAGAGCAGAAATTAACACACTGGAGACTAAAAAATCAATACAAAGAATCAATGAATCGAACAGTTGGTACTTGAATGATTAAATAAAATTGACAAACCCTTAGCCAACCTTATCAAAAAAAGGAAAGATTCAAATCCATGCAATTAGGAATGAAAAGCATGAAATCACAACAGATCCTGCAGAAATCCAGAAAATCATCTATACCTACTTTTAAAACTTGTATTCTAACAAGATGGAAAATACAGAAGAAATAGACAGATTCCTAGAAACATATGAATTACCAATGCTGAATCAAGAAGATATAGAAATCCTAAATAACCCAATATCAATGTTAAATCAAAGATGTAATTAAAAACTTATCAACAAAGAAAAGCCCAGGTCCTGATGGATTCACTGCTGAATCATACAAGAAATTTAGAGAAGACTTAACACCACTACTTCTCAAACTCTTTAATGAACTTCAACAGGAGAAATACTTCCAAATTCATTCCTGGAAGCAATCATTACCCTGATACCAAAACCAGAGAAGGACCCAACTAAGAAAGAGAATTACAGGCCAATCTCCCTAAGGAACATTGATGCCAAAAAATCCTCAATAAGATGCTGGCAAACAGATTTCAACATATCATCAAGAAGACTGTACACCATGATCAAGGCAAATTCATCCCATGGATGCAGGGATGGTTCATCATACATAAATCCATAAATGTAATACACCATATTAACAGAGCCAAGGACAAAAATCATATGATCATCTCAATAGATGCAGAAGAAGCTTTTGACAAAGTCTAGCACCCATTCATGATAAAAATCCTACAAAAAATTGGAATAGATGGTCTTCATCTCAATCTGATAAAAGCCATCTATGACAAACCAATAGCCAACATCATACTAAATGGACAAAAATGGAAAATTTTCATTCTAAAATCAGGAACAAGGCAAGGACATCCACTGTCCCCACTCTTGTTCAACATAATCCTGGAAACTTTAGTTGGAGCAATTAGAAAAGGGAAAGAAATAAAGGCAATAAAGATAGGACAGACAGAAGTTAAACTATCATTATTTGTAGATGACAAGATACTCTATTTAGAAGACCCAAAAAACTCCACCCAAAGACTTCTAGATTTAATAAACCAATTCAGTAATGTAGCTGGTTACAAAGTCAGCACTCGAAAATCAATATCCTTCCTATACACGAATAACAAACACTGAGAGAGAAATCAGGGAAACAATACTTTTTATGATAGCATGCAAAAAAATGAAATAGCTAGGAATCAATCTAACAAAGGAGATAAAAGACCTCTACATTGAAAACTATAGTACTCTGAAAAAGGAGATTGATGAGGATATTAGAAAATGGAGAGATATCCCGTGCTCTTGGGTAGGAAGAACCATTATAGTGAAAATGGCCATACTTCCAAAACTGTTATACAGATTCAATGTAATTCCAGTCAAAATCCCAATGGCATATCTCATACGCAGAATTAGAGAAAACAATACTAAAATTCATCTGGAACCAGAAGAGAATAGAATAGCAAAGGCAATCCTGGGCAACAAAGACAAGACAGGGGGCTTCACAATCCCTGACCTGAAATTATACTACAAAGCTACTGTGATAAAAATAGAGCAGCACTGGCAAAAAACCCCCAACAGACCCAAAGATCAATGGAACAGATTAGAAGATGTAGAAACAATTCCAGACACACTAATCCACCTTATCTTTGACATAGGTGCCAAACACATTCACTGTAAGAAAGATAGCCTCTTTAATAAATGGTGCTGGAAAAACTGGCTCTACACATGCTGAAGATTAAAACTAGACCCATATCTTTCACCATATATTAAGCTAAAATGAGAATGGATCAAAGATCTTAATATTGAAACAAACATTACATCTGCTGGAAGATAGAGTAGGTAAAACTCTTGAAGACACTGGTGTAGGTAAAGACTTTATGAACAAAACCCCAGTTGCACAGGAACTATCACAAAGAATCAACAACTGGGATTTCACTCTACTGAAAAGCTTTTGCACAGCAAGAGAAACCACCAACAGAGTGAAGAGACAACCCACAATGTAGGAGAAGATGTTTGCCAGCTGTTCCTCAAAGAATTACTATCGAGAACATATAAAGAACTCCAAAAAATCAGTCCTCCCAGATTTAAAGACCCAATACAAAAATGAGCATTTGAGATGAATACACACTTCTCAGATGAAGAAATACAAACAGCAAATGAATACCTGAAGAAATGTTCAACATCACTGGTCATTCGAGAGATGCAAATTAAAACAACACTGAGATTCCACCTCATCCCAGAAAGAATGGCTACAATAAAGAAATCAAGCAGTAAGAAATGCTGGAGGGGCTGTGGGGGAAAAAGGAACCCTTCTCCACTGTTGGTGGGAATGAAGACTGGTGCAACCACTGTGGAAATCAGTGTGGAGATTGCTAAAAAAAACTAGGACTAGAGTACCCATTCAATCCAGCTATTCCCCTTTTGGGTATTTTCCCAAAAGAATTAAAAACATCATATCACAGTGATGTATGTGCATGTTTATAGCAGCACAGTTTGTAATAGCCAGGTCTTGGAAAAAACCTAAATGCCTATCGACTGAGGAATGGATACGTAAGATGTATTATTTTTATACAATGCAGTATTACTCAGCCATAATGAAGGATAAACTTGAGACTTGTATAGATAAATGGATGCATCTTGACAATACACTCATTAATGAGGTAAATAAAATATACATGTATGAACATTCAGATAGTTATACTACTGAATTTTTTGATAGTTCAGATAGTTATACGATTGATTTCTCTGAGTTCACTGAAGAGAAAGATTTGTGATGGTACTGTTCAGACAATTGAATGCAGATGTCTTGTGCTCTGGGTGAATGATTTGGGAATGACAATGAGCAATGTATATACCATTGTTGCCCCGATTGACTTGTTTTGAAAGTTTGTTGTAGTTTTTTCTTCATTTTTCTTTTTTTTATCCTTGACATAAAATGGATTTGTAAAAAAATAAACATGGGTTTAATTCTAGTAACAAATGATAAAAACTCTTAGATTTGTTTTAAAATTCCAGTTATATGCTGTTTGTAAGCTGTGCATATATATTTAAAGCAAAGCACAAATGTGCTAGTAAAGACAAATATGTTCCAGATGAATGTTAATAAAAATAGCACATGTGAAAGAGTATATGACAAAAGAGACTTTCAGACGAAAAGTGTTAAAACCACATCATATGTTGATAGAGTGCACCTAAAATGAGTTGTACAGAGTTAACTCCTTTGGCCTGAAAGAGTAGATCTGACTCATTTACTGCAAAAGTTTACAGACTATAAAGATAAACTGATAAACTCACTATTCATGAAGAGAAACTCACCTTTCAGAAATAGAATGACATAAACCCCTATCTTTGAGATAGAAAAACTTGAGATCAGAACTATGTCTATTTATTTATTTTTTTTTCACGGCACTGGGGATCGAACTCATGATCTTGCACTTGCCGGGCAGGCGCTTAGGCCACTGAGCTAGATCCCCAGCCCTTGTCTTTTTGAGACAGGGTCTCGCTATGCCATTCAGGCTGGCCTTGAGCTCACTTTAGCCCAGGTCTTATGGTTAATACATGTGTCAACTTGAGAAGTTTAGAAGTTTAACTAAGAAACTCAGCAGCTCTACATCCTGGGGTGTAGAGAACAAGCAGTTACCTTTCTAGGATGTTGTTCACTGTGTCAATTTGAGGTCAGAACTTTGATTCAGCATGGGGCCAAGGTTCCTAGTTTGTAACAACCTCAATTTGTAATATCCTCATCCTGTGCAAAGGAGGGCAAGGACATTTTGTGAGTGTTACACCCACCCTGAAGGTGGGGGTGGGTGGGTGGTGTACAATATAAGGGAGAAGAGGCTTGGGCTTTTGGCCCACTTTTGCTCTGACTGCTGCCTTGAAGTGTTGCCCCAGTGCCATGCTCCCCTGCCTTGGAGCCAGCTGATTATGGACTGAAACCACCAAGAACTGTAAGCTAAATAAACCTTTTCTTCCCTAATTTTGGGTGTCAGGTGCTTGTCTCAGTAATGAGAGAAAAGTAACCAAGACACCAGGCTGGTCTTGAACTCACAAAGATCATCCTGTCTCAGCCTCCTGAGTGCTGGGATTACAGGTGTTACCCACCATGCCTGGCACTATGTCTATTTATAAAGGAAAGTCCACTTAGATAAAATGCAAACTTGAAACTAAATCATCTGGATTTAGGACATGGATGTTATACCACAAATGCCTTATTCTGAGAATGTGGATTTATAATCTAGTGAGTGAAACAAAAGCAAAAAAATTATTTATGGAAACACAGGTCAGGGAAAATGTCAAGTGTGAGAATAAATTTGGCTCATCTGTGCAATCTATTGTGTGACAGATTTATTTTTAGTGATTTTAGTCATTTGATGTGAAGACAAGATTCTCATCACATCCTCTTACTCAGGTGACTACTTTTTCTTGTATGAAATGTAAACCTTTTAGTAGGAACACCAAGTTTTGTGAATAATCTTTAGATAATGCTGGGAAGTCATAAAGCATTATTGATGTAGGAAGCAGTAATTTTCTTAAAGTGTGCTTGTTAATCTCTGTAGCCATCACTGAATTTAAAATTAATATCATCTAAAAATACTTTCTTTTAAGTGCTTGAAACTCAATCGCTTGTTTTATACACTCTAAAAACTCAGTACAATATTTAATGTATGTTTAGTGTTTGACGTGGTCATTACACATGCATATCTTCCAGTTATAGTGTCCATAGTAAATTTAAATTAATTAAAAGAGAATTTGGCAGTTTATAAACCTGAAATATAATGCAAAGCTTTTTTTTTTCACATAGTAACAGATAAGTATTCATTAAAACGAGATAGAAGATATTTCTTGATTGACAACAATTAAAAGTTTGTTGGAGAAGATGTGGTTTAACGTGTATCCTTTTGTATGATTGTTAAGAAATTAAATTGATAAATTCTTTTTGGGGCAATTCAGCTGTACAGTTAATTATATAAATTTTTCTTTTAACATAGATGGTCCTACACAGCATATCTATTTCTAGATATCTAAGAGAAATATTCGATTGTCATAAATAGGCAAATGTAATGCTCAAAAAAATACAAAAGAATAAAAATAATCTCATGTATATTGTCAGGCCACAGCACAATGAAACTAGAAATCAATGGCAAAAGCAATCATAGAAACTACATAAAAACATGGAGATTTAAAAATATACTCTTGAATAATCAATAGATTACAGAAGAAATTAAAAATTACCTAGAATCAAATAATGATGGCAGTACAACATACCAGAATTTATGGGACACAACAAAAGCAGTCCTAGCTGGGTGTGGTGGGACACACCTGCATTCAGCACTCGGGAGGCTTAGGTAGCAGGATGGTTGTGAGTTTGAGGCCAGCCTGGGCTACGTAGTGAATTCAAGGCCAGCCCAAACAACATAGAAAGACTGTCACAAAACAAAAACAAATGAACAAAAAGCAGCCCTAAGACAGAAGTTTATAGCTGTGAATGTCCATACTAGAAAAACAAAATAATTCCAAATAAATAACCTAATCATGCACCTCAGAGTTCTAAGAAAGTATTAGCAATCCAAACCCAAAACTTGTACAAAGAAGGAAATGATGAATACAGTAGAAATTAATAAAATTAAGACTTAAAAATACCAAGAATCTATGACTCATAGAGTTGAATCTTTGGAAGGATAAACAAAATAGACAAACCTTACCAAAAGAAGGAAAGAAAAATTCCTATCAAAGCAATTAGAAGTGAAAAAGTGAAATTACAATGGACAGTGCTGATATTTAGAGAATTATAAGTAACTGCTTTGAAAACCTGTATTCCAATAAACTGGAGAATCTAGAAGAAAAGGAGAGATTCCCAGACACATGTGAATTAGCAATACTCAACCAAGATGATATAAACAACACTGAACAGATCAATAATAGACAATGAAGTAGAGGTACTAATAAAAACCATACCACTTAAGAAAAGCTCTGTATCTAGTGGGATCACATTTGAATTTTACCAGAACTTGAGGGAAGGATTATTACCAGTACTCCTCAAATTCTTCCAGGAAATTGAAAGGGAAGGAATACTGCCAAACTCATTTCTTGAAACTGGCATTACTGTGATAACAACACTGGACAAGGACTTAACAAAAAAAAGAAAACTATAGACCAATTTCCTTAATGAACATAGATATAAAAAATTTCAACAAACACTTGCAAACAATGCAACAAATCATTAAAAAGATCCTACATCGTGACCGAATTGTTTTCATCCCATGGATCCAAGGATAGTTTAACATATGTACATCAATAAATGAAATACACAATATAAACAAGAAATACACCACATAAATAAGAATAAACATCACATGAGCATTTCAATAGATGCAGGAAAAAACCTTTGACAAAATGCAACACCCACTGATGGCTCTTTCCACCAGCTGCTCAAGATGTGGAAAGGGAAGAAGACCAAGAGGAAGAAGGCCCTGCCATCACCAAGCAAGAAGCCAAGAAGGTGATAAATCCTCTGTTAGAGAAAAGGCCAAAGACTGGCATCAGACAGGACATTCAGCCCAAGAAGGACCTCACCCACTTTGTCAAATAGCCCCACTACATCTGGCTGCACCAGCAAAGGGCTATCTTGTATAAGCAGCTGAAGGTGCTCCTACAATTAACCAGTTCTTGCAATTAACCCTCCTGCAATTAATCTAGGCCTTGGACTGCCAAAGAGCTACTGAGCTGCCTAAGCTTGCCCACGAGTACAGACCGGAGACAAAGCAAGAAAAGAAACAGAGGCTGCAGGCCCCAGGCTGAGAAGAAAGCTGCTAGCAAAGGGGATGTCCCCACTAAGAGACCACCAGGTCAGAGCAGGTGTTAACAATGTCACTACCCTGGTGAAGAACAAGATCTGCTGGTAGTGAGTGCACATGACATGGATCCCACCGAACTGGTTGTGCTCCTGCCCACCTTGTGTCTGAAGACCAGGTGCCAAAGGCATCATCAAGGGGAAAGGCAGGCTAGGACGTCCAGTATACAAATAGACAAGCACAATTGTTGCCTTTACACAGGTCAGCTCAGAAGACAAAGGTGCTCTGGCTAAACTGATGGAAGCCATCAGGACCAATTACAATGACAGATATGATGAGATCCACCGTCACTGGGGAGGCAACACTCAAAATCTATGGCTTGCATTGGCAAGCAGGAAAAGGCAGAGGCTAAAGAACCTGTCACTAAAGTGGAGTAAGTGTACTCTTGAGTTTTCTGTGCATAAAAATAATAAATTGTTGCCGGGCATGGTGGTGCATACCTGTAATCCCAGCACTTGGGAGGCTGGGGCAGCAGGATCACTATGCGTTGAAGGCCAGCCTGTACTACTTAGTGAGTTCAAGACCATCCTGAACTACATAGTGAGACTCTGTCTCAAAAAACCATAAATAAATAGTTCTTAATCTAGTGTAAAAAAAAAAAAAGCCAAACTGAACAAAAAAAAAAACTTTGATGAAATTGTTAGAGAAGGACTTTACCACAAGATGATAAAAGCCATTTATGCAAACCTATTTCCAATATTATACTAAGCAGGGAAAAACTGAAAACATTGCCTCCAAAATCAGAAACAAGCCAATTGTGTTCACTCTCATTATTCCTGTTCAAAATAGTGCCTGAAACTTTAGCCAGAGCAATGAGATAAAGGAAATAAAAAGGATTACATTAGGAAAGGAAGTCATCCTATCCTTATTTACAAATATCATGATCCTTTAAATAGAGGACCAAAAACACTCCACCTGAAAACTCTTAAAACTAATAAATTCAGTAGAATCTCAGGATTCAATATAAACACACAAAAATCAATAACCTTTCCACACACTGAGAATGAACCCATTTAGAAAATAATCAGGCGAACAATCTCATAGTAGCTTTATAAAAAATTAAATACAGGCAACCCACTCGGGACCCCTTCTGTCTCTCTCTCAGACAGAAGCTTTCTCTCTCTCAATAAATTTATCCTGCTCATAAAAAAAAAATTAGACTAGAAACTAACCTAATCAAGGAAGTGAAAAACTTCTATAACAAAAAGTATATACTCTGAAAAAAAGAGATGGAAGAGGGCATTATACAATGGAAAGATATCCCCTGTTCTTGAATAGGTAGAACTAAATATAGTCCAAATGGATATATATATTACTCAGCCCTAAAGAAGGATAAATTTGAGTCATTTATAGGAAAATGGATGGATCTGGAAACCATAATGCCAAGTGAAATACATCAGATACATAAGGATAAATATTTCATAGTTTCTCTTATATGAGAAACCCAAAATATAAGTAACTTTTAGAGCAAAATAAAAGAAATGGTAGGAAATAGAGGTAGATTTTGTTGATCTACAGAAGGGAAGAGGAGAGAGGACAGATGGAAGGGGAAGTAAAATTGATCAAGATGCGATATGTATATGTATGATTGGTTGTATTATGTTCTGTAGATACTTATTTAGACATTATTTTAGAATTTCATTTTTATATTTTGGAGTCCATTAACTCTTCCACATCTTTTTTTTTTTTTTGAGGCACCAGGGATTGAACTCACAACCTCACACTTGCCAGGCAGGCACTTAACCCACTGAGCTAAATCCCCAGCCCTCTCTTTCACATCTTAAGCACTTATGTAAGCACATGGAAAAATTTTATCCCTAACCCCTGTATACTCAGAAGGCAAATCACCTCTCCTTAAAAGTAGCAAGGAAATAAACTCAGAAGCCACAAGCCACCTAAGAACAGCCAGGCTTTATGTATTGTGGGGCTCAGGCAAGGTCTTGGCCCACCCTACTGTTAAGTATTCTCATTACTCACTGGTCCTCAAACATCTGCTCTTGAGCCTTTGACCTTATCTTCCTATTCCCAGACGCCTTGTAAGGTAAGATGATAAATCAAGATGCCCCTCCTAGGCACCTAGCTGATGAGGTTCACCACACCTCTCTGTAGACCTATGCAAGTGAAACTTCCCTCCAGGTGAAATGATGCTACCACACTAACACCAATGTGTTTTAAACTAGAGTCAGTCCCATTGTGAGGGACTCCTGGTTAGGAATCAAAGAAAGAGCTATCATGAGCACTGGTGATGTAAAGAAGCAGAGATATCTGAGTGGCAGCAGCAGTCTCTAAGCCCAGTGGTTGCAGGCAGCTGCCGGCAGCAACATGTAGTGTCTCAGGAGTGGCTTCAGCTACTCATTTAAATGTGTGGCAGTCTGTGCTCTTGCCAAACCTAGTTCTGCAGCCTTCTCGGTGATTTTGTGAACTACCCAATATCCTTTAATAAAGAATTTCTTTCCTTAAATAAGTCAGAGTAACTATCTATGGTCTCCAACTGAGAACTTTGACATAAATGTTAACCAAAGTTTTAGAAACAAACTATGCTAGATAAGATACATTTGGGCAGGGACTGGGCTTTCATGAGAAATCCAGGAATCAGATCTTCCAGATAAACACTCAGCATGCAACAAGGATGGGGAGGTGGAGGTGGTGACAGTGGAAAGGAATGGGATTGGACTGGAAGGGCCTGTAGAGGCAGATTTGGCAGATAAGGTAACTGGAAATTCACTGGGGCTAGGATTCCCATCCCTTCCCTAAGCCATGGCTCCAACCTAGTTTCAGCCCCAGTTGCCTCATCTGTGCTAACCCTAAGCCCATGACCAGCTTCTGATAGCCCCAAGTTCAGCCAAGTCCTTGCCCCTGTCCATGTCCAAGGATACAAGGCTTAGGGGACTCAGGTCAGTTCCTAATCCAGCAACTGGTCATCCAAGTAAGCTTGTTTCTATGCACAATGAGCCCCATCTTCATCCTGCTGTGTTACCCATCTTGATGAATGTGTTCCCATGACCCTGAATCACAAACCCAAACTTTTGTGTCCTCATCACCTTCCCAAGTCATATTCTTCTGCCACTTTTCCAGCCCCTGAGTCTGGGCTTTGAGATCTGTGCTGATTTCCCAGTGGGCTGATCTCTGGGTGAGCTGGGGAAGGGAAGGGCTTGGAGGGGGCATTCAGGGGTAGGAAGCAGCTCTGTTAGATCTCATCAGCCCAAGATCAACTGAGTCACACCAGAAATCTCGATCTTTTAGAGTTCCTGAAATACAGCTGTGATTCTATGGGTAACACCATCCATCCTTGCCCACCCCTTCCTCTCTACCCATCTTTTGCAGAGTGAGCACCCTGGTGAGTGTGCCCAGGAATAGCTAGGCTCAGTCCAGGGCTTCATGAGGGCAAGCCCTGGAGATAACAAGACTTCCAGCAGTCACTCCCGTGAGAAAGCTTCAGTCATTTTAGTGTATAGATGGAGGCACACTCCCGGATCCCATGTCACCAAAATAAATCATGTTCGTGCAGTACTGGGCCTTTCTTATGATCTCCTAAAGAAACTATCTTAGCATCTACTTTTGGGGCTTTCCCCTCATCAGCCATTACTAACTTGGTTCATCGGCAACTCTAGCAACTCCTTGTTGTGATATTGCCACATGCCACGGAGCACCAGGCACCAAGTTTCCTCACTCAATGACTCTTTTGTCTGGTGTTTCTCTCATTTGGCCATTCAACACTCACCTTTGGCATCTTTGGGTGTAAAAGATGCAGAGATCAATAATGCAACATCCCATCTCCAGGGCCCCTGGTACAGGAACCAGGCAGGGGATGGACAGTTTCACTGTAGGCTAAAAGTGCTCTAACTGAGGTTAATGTAGAGCGGTAGGAGCTGGTGTGGTCAGCGATACTTCCCAGAGGAGGTTTTCTGCCTTGCCAGTGGCCTTCTGTCATCCCTAACGGCAATGTACCAAGGAAATCAAAACCTTGGAACCAATATGTACATACTGTGGTAAAGTTATGTTTGATCTCATGATTTGAGGAGAAAGTGGTAATTCACCTACTCGTAGCATAATAGGTTAGCTAGTCAAAGTATCACTTTCCTATGAAAATATGCATCAAAGATTTTTATAAGCCAGGTACAGTGTTGCATACCTGCTATTCAGGAGGCTGAAGCAGGAGGATTGCTTGAGCCCAGGAATTCAAGACTAGCCTAGGCAACCGTTTTGGTTACTTTTCTAGTTGATGGGACAAAACACCTGACACCAAAAATTAGGGAAGAAAAGGTTTATTTAGCTTACAGTTTCTGGAGATTTCAGTCCATAATCAGTTGACTCCAAGGCAGGGTGGCATGGCACTGGGGCAACACTTCAAGGCAGCAGCCAGAGCAAAAAAGAGCGAACAAGCCTCTTCTCTACCCTCATATTGTACACCAGTCACATCCCCCCCACCTTCAGGGTGGGTGTAACACTCACAAAATGTTCTTGCCCTCCTTTGCACAGGATGAGGATATTTACAAAG
>RJWT010037036.1:0-13137 GCA_004365215.1 Cuniculus paca | reverse complement strand
CTGAGCAAGAAGCAGGTCCAAGACTGAAAGGAGACAGCGGCCAGCAGGGAGGGATGGAGTGAGCCAACACTGGAGGTGGGGTCAGGAATTCCATTACTCCGTGTCTGAGGCCCCACGCTCCACCTTTGAGCCCAGGGAGAAGCGGGGCAGGAAGCTTCTTCAGAGCCCTTTGGCGAGAACAACAGGCCCCTTCTCAGGACTCAGAGGAGGACGAGAACACGGGACCCTGACCACTGTGAGGGCCAAGGATGAGGATGCTTGCAGCGGGACAGACACTCCAACCCTACACACGTGCACACACTGACACATGCACACCTGCACCACAGACATGTGTGCACCCATCAAGGAGATAGCCACACAAGCACAAAGGAGGGTAGAGGCCCCGGCACGCTCCGTGGGCACACGTGCGGGTGCATGGATGCTGGTCCTCCCAGCATGTAGAAATGGACGCCTAGGTGCAGGTACCCCTTCAAGTGCACGATGACAAGCACATGGGCAGGGATACTCTCCCACCTCGAGACCGGCCTCCGGGGCTGCGGCCACCCAGTAGCTGGAGGACCCCAGGGGACAGGCCTGTGGGAGGGCAGCTGGAGGGGCCCCTTCTGATGTCCCTGCAGAGCCTCCCCCAGCGCTGCCCTCTTCCACATCCCTTGGTGAAGGGCCCCTTCTCCTTCCTCACTCTGCACGTGTGTGCTGGGGCGGGGGCAGCACCTCACCATCCATCCTCCTCCTTGGTGAGAATATTGACAAGGCGGTGACTAATCATTAAACCCACTGGCCCCTTTAAACAGGAAGGAGAATGATGGGCATGACTGTGGGGGCAGGGACCCTGGCATGGGCCCTCTGAGTGGGAGGTGGGCTCAGAGCTGAGCTCCGAGTGCACCTGAGAGCCAGACTCAACCATCACTGCCTCAAGCAGAGACAGAGGGGTGCACTCAGGCCTGGCGTGGGCATGGACTAGCACTCACACACACACAGGACCGACACGGAGGCACCCGTGCACACGGGCAGGCACACACACTCACACACGCAGGACAGACACGGGTTATACCCCCACTCACCCACCCCCAGACTTGCACATTCTTGAAGAATAGGGGGACGAGGGAGAGGGAGATTGTTCTAGAATTACAGGGAACTGGGTTGAAATTTCTGTGCTACCAATTTCTTAACTGTGTGAACTTGAGAAACTTACTAAAGCATTTGAATTTCCTGTTTCTTTACCCAGGAAGGAATAATAATGGCGCCTACACATGGAGCATGGAGCCATTATATTAAACGAGATAAAAATGCTGAGTGCCTGGCACGTAGCAGGTGCACACACCTTATGTTGAGGTCGGGTGGTGCTACTATTTTCAATCCTAGGCGTTGCTCAAAGGCCTTCTGTGTGCCAGCCGCTGACTCGCCTGGAGGGTGCAGCAGTGGGGACTCACCTGGACCTCAGGGGTGAGGGCAAGGTCTTGGCCCCCACCGATCTCCACTGATCCCTGGGTGCCATGGACCCCTTGACAAGGGGCCTTCGGAGTCTGAGGGCTGGGTGTGTTGTGTTGTCTACCCAGTGGCCACTACCCTCTGTCCCCCGTCCTCTCCCTGCCTGCAAACCCCGAGTCGGGAGTGCTGCACCCCTCCCGCCATGTATTTTATTTTGTTTTTCCTTCACATCTCACAGGTCTGTGCAGGGGAGCAGTGTGGGGGAGCCGTGCGCACACTGGAGGGACACAGGCTCCTCTGCTTAGGTTCTTCACCTGGAGTTGGCTTCTCTGGCATCTTCCGCCCTAACCAGGCGGGGACACTGCTGCCGGCCTCCTAATTAGCAAATCCACAGGCTCCTCTCAGTATTTCTTCCCTCGACCTCTGTGCATTTGGCAGCTGCTCCACCCCTCCTCCTTGAAACCGTCTCCTCTCTCGATTTCCATGACATTGCACCTTCCTGCTCCCCTCCTCCATCTCTGAAGTGCCTTCTGGCCTCCTACCAACTCCTCACTTTCTCCCTGCCTTGACTATAACTGCGTCCCATGGCTTTGCTTCGGTGTTTCGAAGCACAGTATTTATAGATATAATCAGGATGTGAGTCAAGGTGAGGTCAAACTGGAGCAGGAGGGCCCTCAGTCCGACATGCCCAGTGTCCTTGCAAGAAGAGACCATCTTCGGAAGACACAAAGGGACACAAGCTGGGTGAGTGGCACTGTCTGGAAACCCCAGCACTCAGGAGGCTGAGGCAGGAGTCTAAGGTCAGCCTGGGCTACATGGCAAGACCCTGTCTCAAACCCCACCACCCCCAAAAGAAAGAAAGAAAGAAAAACATGCACACAGCGAGAAGACGTCCACGGGGAGACAGAGCAAAGGCAGAAGTGGTGCTGCTGCCAGCCAAGGGTGCCACGGGCTCCCCAAAGCTGGAGGGAAGTGTCTACTAGAGCCTCAAGGGACTCGGTCCTGCCCAGGCTTTGACATGGAGCCGGGAGCCCCTGGAACACCAGAGGATGAATTTCTGTTGTGTCACACCTGCTTGTTAGCTGGTCTCTAGGAACCTGTGCAATCTTCACTCTCCTTGGAAGTCTTCAGAGAATTACAATTGTACTCGGTCTTTTTGAGGTATTTTTTCATTTATTATTTAATTCAATTTTCATCACAGTTATAAGAAGCAGCCATTTTAATTTTATCTTCCTTTGCAAATGAGGAAACTGAGGTATTAAAGCCTAAACAGGTTATCAGCACCACAGTCTATGGGTTAAGGTCCTAAAGTCCATACCTTTAACCTCTAGGCAATTTTGTCTCCAGTTTAGACCGGCCACATATATTAAAAAATTTTTGGAGCCGGGTGTGGTGGCTCACACCTGTAATCCCAGCACTCAGGAGGCTGAGACAGGAGAATCGTTGTGAGTTCGAGACCAGCCTGGGCTACAAAGTGAGCTCAAGGCCAGTCTGAACGGCATAGTGAGACCCTGTCTCAAAAAAACAGAGGGGCCGGGGATCTAGCTCAGTGGCCTAAGTGCCTGCCTGGCAAATGCAAGGTCATGAGTTCAATCCCCGGTGCAGGAAAAAAAAAATTTTTTTTTGGATGTGGTACCAGGGACTGAACTCAAGGAGCATAGAGTTATAGTTGTGGCCTTTTAAAATTTTATTTTGAGGCAAACATTGCTTAGTTGCCCAGGCTGGCTTCCAACTTACAATCCTCCTGCCTCAGCCTCCCAAGTATCTAAGGTCAGAGGTATGCACCACTGTGTCTGGCTTCAGACTGACCACAAATTTATTGTTCTGGCAGAATCTCCAGTCCCCTTTGTGCTCAGGTCTACCTGCTGTTCCTGGAAGGAGCAGGGTAAATGCCACCTCCCTCAGCGTCGTCTTGTGAGAAATGATTCCTCAAGATCCTTCCTTCCACATGTCACTGTGATCTTACCATCTCTGACTGCCACACACAGCGTGGCAGCACCTGGCATGCACCTGGCATTTAAGAAAGGTCCACCTTTTTTGAGGAAATTGGCATGACACAGGTCACAGGCATGGGCTTTGGAGTCAGGCTCCGGGGCTAATCAACCCGAGTCTCAGTTGACTCATCTGTAAAATGGGAACTACAACCGTTCTTACACTGTGGAGATGTGAAGATTAGAGAAATGGATGTTATCACAACAATCGCTTGTATAGTTGGCCAGGCACCATGGAACAAAGTGGTCTCCGCTCCTGGGAACCAAATGTGCCTTCGAGTGAGTCTCCCACTCCTTCACCCCTGGCCAATGTGCCCCAGCTGATTTAACAGCTGACCTGAGAGCACCAAGCCGGTCCCTCTCTGGGCTAAGAAGGGACTGAGAGGACTGTCGATCTTTCCTGGTTTGGCAGCTGCAGGGGAAGCCCCAGAAAGAGCATCAGGTGACCATGCAGGTCCTGTGCCATGTGTTCCTGAACCCAGAACTCTTCAAGTACTTGAACTCAGCTCTGCCGCCCAAGATGTCCATATCCTTCCAGTGGACCCCCTTGTGTCTAAATGAATTCATGTCTTGTTCCCGTCACTCACCACATGAGTCCTGACCAACATACAAAGGGGCTGACACACAGAGGGAGCCCGATAATTGCCAGCTCCCCACCCAGGGGAGACACTGGTGTGGCCCCTGAGTCCCTGGCAGGGTGTCCTTGGGGGTCACCCCAGTAGGAGCAGAACCGAGGCTTGGTTATCAGGTCAGGATGATGGGGGACAGCCTGGACGGGCCTGCTGCTCAAAAGGCCCCAGCTTACATGTCATCATGAAATTATAAAAAACCTTTCCTATCTTGTAATTACTTGTGAAAATAAGTTATAAGCAAAAACAAGCTGAGTTAAAATTTAAAGGCAGAGAGAAACTTATAAAACCAAGAATATGGCTTAGTATTGATAGATACAGATAGAAAATTTTTTTCAATTATGGAAGGTGATAAATGAGTAGGGCTCCTGTGAGTTGGCACCATGCATGCGCTGACTTTGGGAGAGCCAGGCTCGAGCCTCTTCCAGCACATGGGCAGGGAGAAAAGAAGAGCCAACATTCTTCACCCCCCACCCCACCAAGCCACTGACTGATCTGGAGAAGCACAGGCTGTGATGATAGCTAATGAGGTAAAATACAACTTAATGCTTGTAGTGTTTAGTGTTTCACTGACTTTGCAGGCCTAAAGCCAGTAGTCCGGTCACCTTTTACAAGGATAACAATATGCAATGTAGCATACATGAGGGAATCACCTTCTGAAGGTGGTGGCATTGTTAATTCCCTATTATCTTGTTTTGAAATCCTGTATCATTCTCATTGTTTTGTTTGGTTGAGTTTTGCTCTGTTTTGTATTGTTTGATTTTATTTTTCAAAGATAACAAGATATACTAGGGTAGCTGTTTTGGATTTACTATTATCTTGTTTTGAAGTCCGTTATTGCATTCATTGTTTTGTTTTTATTGGCTCTATTCTGTTCTGTTTTGTTTGATTTCACGATGTCTGAAGGTATGGGCAGCTGTTTTGAAGACAAGAGGCATTATGGTAACCATTATTGATTTCCTATTACCTTGTTTTGGAACCCAGGGTCACACTGTCTGGTTTTGATTGGCTTTATTCTGTTTTATTTTGCTTGGTTTTATTCTCTCTAAAATAAAATTAAGCCGGGCATGGTGGGAGCACTTGGGAGGCAGAGGCAGGAGGATTGCTGAGAGTTCAAGGCCAGCCTGGGCTACAAAATGAGTTTAAGACAGCCTGAACTATGTAGTGAGACCCTGTCTCCAAAAATAAATAAATAAATAAAATTAAATTTAAAAAAAGCTTGAGTAAGAAGAGAATTGTGACAGATGCTCTCAAAGCTGGGATTATGGCAGACATTTCCCAGTTGGTTCCCAGTGGGGAGAGCTACCCAAGTCTCTGTCACTCAAGGCCTCTCTGGGGTGCTGTGCTCTCGGAATGCCTGGGGCGGCTGCATGGGGACAGACCTGCGGTGGACTCGACATGCAAGGCAGGAATTAAAACTAATTGCCTCTGAAAACGGAAGTTGGAGTTGCTGGCCCTGGAGGAGTTTTCACATTTGGCTTTGCCGATTTCTCTGTATTGTTGACATCTCGCTTTGAGTTTATATTACGACATAATTTAAAACTACCAGGGAAAAGCAGCCCTCTTTCTGCGTGCGTGTGTGCTGCTGCTGCTGGCCTCCTCCTGCCCCCAGCAGCCCTCTGTGGGGCTCATGGGAGCCAGGCTCACCTCGCCCTGATCGTGTTCTTCCTCTCTTCCTCCTGGGTTCATTCCAGCTCTTTCTTCCGGGGTACGAGCTGCCCGGCTGAGTCCAGGCTTCAGCTGACGGTGCTGCCTGCTGCAGCAGGGCCCCAGGACTGAGGGGAGCGGGACAGCTCCGTCTGCTTCCCATATGGGGACATGGTCTGTCCCTGCCTGCGGGCCTCCTCCCTCCTGCCTCACATTGTCCCTTGCTGTCTCCTGCTGGCCCAAGCCCCTGCCTGCGTCTTCCCTTTTCATTAGCCTCCTAGTGGTAGCCGGGGGCGAGCCGCAGGGGGCTGGGATGCTGCTCGCTCTTCCCGGCCTGGCCTGGCCAGCTCACCCTGGACTGGGCCCAGCCTGGAGCCTCAGCCTGAGCCCTACAGTGTGTCTGAGGTTGGGCCCCATGCTAGGCAGGGCCTCAGTCACACGGGTGCCTCTGCAACCCTGGCTCGAACCTGAAACTCCCTTGCCAAACCTCCACACTTACAAATCTGAGCTGAGGGGAATGGGCTGAGGTCTCTCCTGAGTCCTTCAGGGCTGGAGGCTGCCACTCTGGAGGCAAATTCAGGGGGCAAGAGAGCAGGCGGGAATCCCCAGCTCTGGTAATACAGCCTCCCTCCACATTTTCAGGGCCAGATTGGTTTGCAGACAGGTTGCAGCATCTAGGAGAGATCAAAAGACAGCCACACCACTGACTCAGTTCAGCTCCCGCACCCCTGCCTGACCCCTCATCCCAACAGCTGGATCCGTGTTGTCCGAGAGGCCTCTATCTCTGCTCCCCCGCAAGCTTCTTCTCCTCCAGAAGTTTCCTCCAGTGCCCTCGCCTCCTAGCCGAACCCCTGCTCTCTGCCTCTGCCTCTGAGGTTGAGGGATGGCAGTGCTTGCCCGCCTGACAAGGTCCACGTGGAGCCCATGGTCTAGGACCAGTCCCTGACAGCTGCAGGCTTGGGGATTCTGCAGAGGGTGGCAGGAGGTGCTGGGGGGGCGGGCAGCCCGCATGGGGACCCAGGAAAAGCCTCTTGGGCCTACACTGCAGGACCACACACACTCAGGGTGTCTGCTGATCAGTGAAGAAGACACGGAGCGTAAAGCTGGGGTCTGGGCTCTCTACCACTCATTCTTGCACCCACCAGTCGCCAGGCTTGGCACAAACTGTAGTTCTCTTTCAGCCCCAGTTTCCTTATCTGAGGAGTGGGTGGTGATAACCCCAACTCATAGCTTCGGAGAAGCTCTAGGAAGATAGCACGTGTGTGTTAATACAAGAATTGTGCAAACTCCGGAGCTAGTGGGTGTTAGTTTACCAGGCTGTGGAGTTTGTTTCTTGAACAGTGTTTCCTACATGTTTCATAGTGGTTTGGGGGCTTTAAATATTTAAATGATTTACCCTTTGCAGCAATCCTAGGAGAGGGTAGCTTGTATTATTCTTGTTCCTATTTTAAAGACAGGAAAACTGAGATTAAATGACTTTCTCAAAATCACACAGCTAAGTCCTAGGTTCAATTTACTCTTTTTTGGTTTTTTGTTTGTTTTTTCCTTTTTAGTACTAGGAATTGAACTAGGTTCCATTTCCAGTACAGATTTTTTGAAAAATGTCCCACAGCTAGTGATTTGCAGAGTGGAGCTGGACCGCACCCGCTCTGCAGCGTGCTCCTCGCCGCTGCCACGAGTCCTCCGCCAGCCTGAGGTGCACCCGCACGTGGGCGGCCTTTGCGTCTGCACCCGCGCCATCGCCATGGAGCGCGGAGGCGAGGCTGGTGCATGCGAGACTTGGTAAGCGCGTGGGAGGCACGCACCGTGGGCGGCGGCAGCGTGGGAGCCACGCAGCAGTCACTGCGTCCTGCGAGGAGTGGGCTCCGGGCAGCGCCTCGGACAGGCGTGGAGAGCAGCGGAACACCTGGGCGGCGCCACCTGGCCTTCACTGTCTCCCGGAGCTGCCCCGGGTGCGCCTGCGGGTTCCGTGCAGGGTTCCACGCGTGCGGTGTGTTCGCGTGTGTCTGGCTGCCTGTTTCTGGCCGTCTGCCCGTCACTTTGTCCATCCCTCCATGCATCCATCCAGCCACCCCTCCGTCACTGAGAGCCGGGGTCGTTGCTCTACGTCACATGTTTCGGGGACTGGTGGTCAGAGAGCAGGCCGTGACTTCTTTCAGTTCCCTTACAGTTCCCGGGGTGCGTTCCCGGGGTGCTTTCGAGGGACGAGGCCTTCCTGGGAGCGCGGGCAGAGAGGCCTCGCCCCACAGCGTGGACGCCGCGGGCTCAGCGCGCTGCCCAGGGGCGAGGGGCGTGCACCCTGCCTGTGCGTGCGGAGGAGCTGGCACCTCTAAGGGGTTTCCTCTGCGCTTCCCTGCGCCTTCATCCACTTCTTCTGGGGGGGTTGCTAATTCGAGTTTAGACAGAGAGAGAGCAGAACAGCTAAGCCGAGTTGCTGCTTCAAGGAGGGTGAGAGTGGTGGGTCAAAGAACAAAAAAATTGGGGGGCAAAAAGAAACAGACTGGTGTGACTGAGTTTATTTTGGGTGGAGGTGGAACTACCTGGCTACAAGGGGTAAGTATTACCTTTTATCTTGAAGAAAAATGTGCGATGTTTAGATTGTCTCAGAACAAATAGGCCCGTGACTGATGGATAGTTTACCATTTATGTAGCTGGTTTCATGTACTTTTGACAGCTCAATCAGGATTCCAAGTTATAAAAAATGATTTTCTTCCAGGAAGTTGCAGGAGAGGAGCAGAAGCCTGTGCCCCTGCCGTGTGCCCACCGGGCACCAGACCTCTGGGTGAGGAAGACGTGGATGTGCATCTAGGGGCAGGGAGTGAGGGCCCCAGGCCCTCCAGGTTGTCTTGGGGTGCCTCACGCCCCAGGGCTGCCTTGGGAGTGCTAGGCTGGGGAGCCTGGAAGGCTGTCTCGGAAGCTCCGCGAGTCCTCCCTATCCTTAGAGCTGGGATGGGGGACTGGACACCAGAGACGCAGGAGGGCTGGGCAGATAAAGATCAGCCCTGAACCACATGAAGGTTTGGGCTGTGTCTCCCCATCCCCATCCTGCCTGTGACAATCCTCTCTCAGTGGACCAGCTACCCTGGAGACATGAAAAGGGTGGCCCTCTTGGCCCCCAAGTGGTGGCATGAGAAATGACAGTAGCCAGCCCAAGCGAGAAGGTAGAAGGTAGAATTTTGCCACTGGGTGTGCCTAGGGGCATTTTGCCTTTGGGAGCACCTGCTTTAAAGGCATCTCACTGTGCAGAAGTCCAGGTTTGTGATGGGTTAGTCAGAGGCTGAGGAGACGGTGAAGCGGAGAGGTGGAGAGGTCTTAGCCACATGTGAAGGTTTTGCCCACACTGGTGCCCGTGATAGATCTGAAAGGCACTCAGCTGGTGCTGCTTGTTCGCCTGGCACAGACCTGCCCCGGAGACGCCTCCCAGCCTTGATGGTTCTGAGTGGACTAGGGGACCTTCCAGATTAGTCCCAAGGGCCCAGGAACCCCTCTGAAGGACAGGCTGTCCGTGTAGTTTTCTCAGCATTACTCATAATTTCAGTGGAGTCTGGAGTCAGATTACCTGGGTTTGAATCCCTTCTCCCCCACTTTCTAGCTGTGTACTCTTGGGGAAGACACTTAGCTTCCCTGTTCCTCAAGTTCTGCATTGAAAAATGGGCACATATTACAATGATCTCCTCGACTTGCTGACAGGACTCAGACAAATAGCAGGACGTATCTATGCAGCATGTTCCTGGCACATTGAAAACACTGATAATTATTTCTCATCCTCCTTTTTCGTAATTACCATCCTGTTATCACTGGCTGTACGCTGGCGTACCTTAACGTCTACTTATTCTAAAACGTATAAACACGCAGCACTGGAGTAGGTGCTGAGGACACACTAGTGGGCGATGGTTCTATTACTCAACACTTATGAAGCCCTCTCTAGCCGAAGTTGTGTAAAATACTGCACGGACGCCATCGTTCATGGAGGCCCTTGCCTCCTGAAGCCATCCCAGTAGCATCTACGTTGCCCTTCCTGGAACCCCTGAGGGCGGTTGCTGCCCCTGTGCTGCAGGTGAAGTGAAGACCAAGCTGGGTCAGACTGGGTGAATGGGGCTTACTTTGCAACCCGGCTCTGTGGCTGTAAGCCTTTCTTTTTCTACCACAGCGTCCTGCCGTCTGCCCCATGTGGCTAAGAAGCCATACCTGTCTCCTCCCAGGGTGAGGGCTTCTAAGTGTTTGGACACTCAGGCCTTGCTGTACTTCTGTGACTGGGGGCTCCAGGAGCAGGTCTAGGTGGTCTGTGTAATCGTATTTGTGAATCTTATGTGGAAGGGAGGCTGCTAGTGACCTCATGGTGTTGTGTGGCCGAACCCAGCCATGGCTGGCGTGCAGGCAGTGTGACCTCCTGTGGCCATGTTCTGAGGATGGTGGGCGTGTGAGGCTGTGCTTGGCTCAGGTTAGGGTGGGTGGTGTTGGTTGTGGGGCCATCCCACACCCTCCTGAAGGGAGGGAGAGGTGCTGAGAGGCAGGTGGGTGGCCGCTGGGCAAATGCTTCCAGCCAGGTGTCCCCAGGCCTGGCTCTGCCTGCTGGCTGTGCAGTTAGGTGCTGGCTTTCAGGCCAGGAGATGGAGCAGCCTGCGGTTCAGAACCGGTGCAGACTGAGAGCCCGCAGTGGGCGCAGGCAGAGGGCATTTTGTTGCTCATGTTGCAGATCAGATCATTACTGCGCTCATAGTCACCTCCAATCTTCAAGGGTCAGGGGGTTGATGAAGAGGATCCATTTCAAGAAATAAACCTTTTAAATTAACCGCGAGACGAGAGAAATTTCTTTATTTAAAAGATGCTCAGGCCCTGCTGGTTTTGTTTCCTCTCTCTTTTTAGCACTGTATTAATACTCCCTCCTCCTCTCTTTGGGCACAATCTCTGCGCCCCGGGAGGCAGGACCCCTGGGCCATGTCTGCCTGCTGCACCAGTCTCTACAGCCCTGGCCAGTAGTGGGGCCTATCCGGGTTCCTTGGCCCAGATAGACAAACCTGTCGACAAAACCACTGCTGGCAAAGTGAGCACAGGGCACACTCGCCACAGCCAGCCGGTGAGGTGAGGTGAGCTCTCAGCCCAAGGTGTCAGCTGTATGCAACAGGCCCAGGGAGGGGCCTGCCCAGGCCACCTGGGGCTGTCTCAGCAGAGGCGGTCTGGTCTCTACCTGGAAGCAAGCCTTTGGACTTGGGGTCTGCAAATGACACATTGTCTCCCTGGCTGTGTGCCAGGGCACATCAGCTGTGTACTATTCCCCTGGTCTTACAGGCAGGAAGTTGAGGGATCTCGGATTGTACCTCTTGGAGTCTTGGCAGGAAGGACATGATGTACTCTGTTGGGCAATGTGAGGAGAGGTGAATAGAGTCAGTATCGGGAAGGAGTGGGCTGCGACTAAGAAAAGCACCAGTGGCCAGCGTGGTGGGGCACACCTGTAGTCCTAGCATTTGGGAGGGCGAGGCAGGAGGATCCCCATGAGGCCAGCCTGGGCTACACGGTGAGTCATCCTGTGGCTGGTGACAGCAGGAAGCCATGACCAAGCCTGGTCTAAAAGACACAAACATGAATGCAGAGGTTACCAGGACCAGGAGACAGCACTGTCTGGAGAGAGGTAAGCGATGCCGTTGACCCACGAAAGCGCTCTTTGGGTCAATCCCAGGGGGATATGTTGGTGGGGGGCTCCTCCTAGGGCCCATGCCAGTGGCTAGAGACTGCTGTGAGGAGATGGGCAGCTCTGGCCGGGGCATTATCAGGAGGGGCCGTAACACACCCTCTGTGTGGCCTCCTGAACTCAGCTAAGGGTTCTGAACTCCTGTGGGTGTTCTGGCTCAGACAGATCCCCCAAGCCACAAGCTGACCAGGCTCCCCATCTTCAGGCCCCCAGCCCACTTTTCTAAAGGCGGGGCGAGGAGACAGAGGAAGAGGGGAAGGCCTTCCCTGCATGCACCCAGACCTGCCCAGGTGTGTGGGGGACCTGCTCACCATCTCATTAATGTGGAATTGTTTTTAGGTTAATAATCTTGCGTTAATTTTCCCTTAAAATATTGTCTTTGACCGTTAAATGCTCACACTGTTATAAAAAGAACGTAATAAATGATCTTGAAGCAAATTCTCCTGCCAAATGTCATAATTTATTTGCATAATTAGCTCTTAATTTTAATTCAATATGCAAATCCACACTTCCTTTCCCTTGCAGCCGCCTGTTTCCTGGCCAGGCAGCCGGGAACTTGCTCCGGGCTTGGAGGGGCGGGGATGCCTTCTGGGGCCGGAGCCCAGGCGAGGGACTGGGACCCACGACTCAGTGGGTCGGACAGGCTCCCACTCACGCCGGAGACGCAGGCTCCCCCAGCGGGGCCTGCGTGGAGTCTGGCGGACCGTGTCTCAGCTAGAGACCCCGAGATGAAGGCACAGTCTCGGGTGGAAACGCTGCCACGCGTGAGCACAAGGGCCGCTTCATGATGTCGCGTGGCCTCGTGGATGGGGCATCCCCAGAGATAGCAACGGCAGGGGCACGGGCGAAGCGTGGGGGTGCGCGGGCAGCTGCAGAGCCGAGCCAGGGCAGCCGGCCCTCCTGTAGGCCCACTCAGACTGGGCTGCGGTGGTGCCATCCACGTGACCTGCGGCATGCCTGGCCTCAGAGAAGGGTGCTCGTGTAGCAAGTCGCGTGGTCGCAGATAGACGCTCGACGGTTCTGCTGAGAAGCCAGGGTGCCACATGCGCGTGCGCACAGTATGGAACTCGACCTGCAGGTTCTCAGCGCGAGGTTGGGGCATCCTGGGCTTGTAGACACAGCATTCAGCTCATAGTCAAGAGCCCAAGCTCTAGGACCAGCTCTGCTCCTCACTTGCTATGGGGCTGTAAGAAACCACTTCATGGTTTAAAGAAAGTTACACTTTGTTAGAATATAACTCATGTGCCTTGCTAGGCACCTAAAATGGATAAATCAATGATTTCTAGTCTATTCATCGAGTTGTACAACCATCACCACAGGAAAGTTTTGAACATTTTACCCCCCAAACCCCCTTGCAGTCACTCCTGTTTCCCACCACCTTCACCCCCTACCCCAGCTCTGAGCAGCCACTGATTTAATTTCTGTCTCTGTATGTTCGTTTATTGTGGGAAGCATATGTAAGGAATCAAACCAGGTGTGTTTTTGTGATTCGCTTTTCTCACTTCACCTATAGTTTTCTTTTCTTTTCTTTTCTTTTCTCTTCTCTTCTCTTCTCTTCTCTTCTCTTCTCTTCTCTTCTTTCTTTTCTTTTCTTTTCTTTTCTTTTTTTCCTTCTTCTTTTTCTTTCTTTTCTTTTCTTTTTCTTTTTTTTGTGGTGCCAGGGATTGAATCCAGGGCCCTGCACATGCTAAGCAAGCACTACCACTGCGCTGTCCCTAGCATAATATTCTCAACAGTCCTCTCATGGTGTCTC
>RJWT010037035.1:0-13127 GCA_004365215.1 Cuniculus paca | reverse complement strand
TTACTTGGATGCAGCCCTGAATCAGGAAAGCCTGCCTAGATTCTGTTCCTGGGCTACTTCTCAAACTTGGGACCTGTCAGTCTACTCTTCTTCACTGACATCTCTCTTAGGAACCTTGCTTCCTCAGCGTCTCATTTTGTTCCAAGTCCTTCCATACTTAAGGGCTTCAGCAGTTTTAGTAAGAGCAACCACCAAGGACCTGTTTCCAAAATTCTCAGCACAGTAATGAAAAACATAGACATTGCTGGGTCCATTGGTGCATACCTATAGTCCCAAATATTTTGGAAGCTGAGGCAGGAAGGTTGCTCAAGTCCAGAAATTTGAGGTCAGCCTAGGCAACATAGTAAGGGACTGTGTCAGCAACAATAACAACAGCAACAACAACAACAAACTGAACCAGCAGGCATTGAACTCATTATGTAGCTCAGGTTGGCTTTGAACTCAAGGTGATCCTCCTGCCTTAGCCCTCCGAGTGCAGGGATTACAGGTATGTACCACCATGCCTGAGGTTTGTGGTAAGAATTAAATAAAGGGTTTTGTGTTTGAGATAGGGTCTCACTGTGTAATTCAGGCTGGCCTTAAACTCAGTATGAAGCCCCAGCTGGCATCAAACTCATGGCAGTCTTCCTGCCTCAGCCTCCTGAGTGCTGGAATTATAGGCACATACTACCATGCCCAACTTAAATGAGGTTTTATATGTAAAGTATTTAGTAACATCTGTTGCTTATTAAGTAATCAATACTTTCTTGGTTACAGAAATGCTTATCCAGGGGTCTTTTAATTTCTAAAGGAAATTAAATATTTTCCATTAAAAAGTTTAGGTGTACATGATTGAAGTTGTGGGTGGCTTGTGACAATGATATGACCTGAAAGACTACCAGGGACTGTTCTAACTAGTGTCACAAAGACCCTAAGCCTCAGTATCCATTCATAGGAATGTCATGCTGTTTCATTGACAACTCAGGAGTTGTGATAATTTAGTCAATTTTGTATTTTGGCAGGTGACAGCTGTTTTAAAGATATGTACTGCAATTGTGCAAAAGTATATTACAATAGAATAGGAGAAAGTATTTCCAAGTCATATATATAACAAGAACTTGGGGTGGGGATTTAGCTCAGCAGCATGAGCACCTGCCTGGCAAGCGCGAGGTAATGAGTTCAAGCCCCAGTACCAAAAAAACCCCCCAAAAACAAAAAACAAGAACTTGATTACAGAATACTTAAAGAATTCTTACAAGTGAACAATAAAGAAGACAATGTACTGGGCATGGTGGCACATGCCTGTAATCCCAGCACTTGGAAAGCTGAGGCAGGTGGATTGCTGCAAGTTTGAGGTCATCCTGGGCCACATAGTGAGTTCAAGACCAGCCTGGACTACATAGCAGGACCCTGTCTCAAAAAACAAAACAAAGAAAGGAAAGAAAAAACAAAGAAGATAATCCAATCTAAAAAAGGGGAGAAGAACTGATACAGTGCCTTCCTGGGAAGCACGTGGTCCTGAATTTGATTCCTGGTACCAAAAAAAAGCCACCATTTGTGGTCTGAGGGGGAAGAGACCAGGAAATCAACAAGGAGCAAGCCCTCCCTGTGAATCTGCGCCATGCATGGGCCACTGGGGGGACAGCCAGATGCCAGCTTTTTCCTGTGAATCAGTGCCATTTGTGGACTGCGGGGGAAGAGAACAAGAAGTCAGCAAGAAGCAAGCCCTCCCTGCAAATTGGCGCCATGCACGGGCCACTGCCGGGAGAGTCAGATATCAGCCCTTCTGGTGCACAGGCTGGGAAACAAGAAGAGCCAACCCCTGCACTGTGACAGGCTGATCCAGAGAAACACAGGCTGTGATGATAGCCATTGAGGTAAAATACAACTTAATGCTTGTAGTGTTTAATGTTTCACTGACTTTGCAGGTCTAAAACCAGTAGTCTGATCATCTATTCAGAGGCTAACAATGCAATGTAGCGTCTAGGGGGATCTCCTTCTGAAGGTGGTAGCCATTGTTAATTCCCTATTATCTTGTTTTGAAGTCCTTTATTGCATTCATTGCTTTGTTTTTATTGGTTCTATTCTGTTTTGTTTGATTTTTACTGTCTGAAGGTATCTGCAGCTATTTTGAAGACAATAAGAGGCATTATGATAACCATCGTTGATTTCCTATTGTTTTGAAGTCCTGTGTCACTTACACTGGTTTGTTTTGATTGGCTTTATTCTGTTTTATTTTGCTTGGTTTTATTCTAAAATAAAAATTAAAAAATGGGAAGAGGTTTTAAATAGCCACTTCTTCGTTTGCTTTGTTTTTTGAGACAGGGTCTTGCTATGTAGTTAGGATGGCCTTGAACTCAATGTGTGCCCTAGGGTGACCTCAAACTTGTGGCGATCCTCTTGGCTCAGTCTCCCAAGTGCTGGGATTACAGCTGTGTGCTACCATGCCTGCCTAAATAGCCGTTTCTTTAAAGTAGGTACACAAATAATCAGTGAACACATGAAAAGAAGCCTAATGCCATTGTCATTAGGGAAATGAAAATCAAAATCACAACCTACCATTTCATTCTCACTAGATGGCAGTAATAAAAAAAGACAAACAATAGAAAGTGTTGTGATGCTGTAGAGAAATTATAACTCTAATATTCCAAATGGTACAGCCACTTTGGAAAACAATTTAGTTCTTCTTAGAAAAGTTAAACATAAAATTAACGTACAGCCCCAGCAATTCTACCCCATGTACTGTATATACCCAAGATAAATGAAAATATAAAAACTTGTACATCAGTATTCATAACATTCACAATAGCTTAAAAGCTGAAGCAGTCCAAATGTCCACCTTGGAGGAATAGATAAACAAAATGTGCTCCACTCATACAATGGAGTATTATTTGGCAATAAAAAGAATAGTCCTTACACATGGTAACAACATGAATGGACCTTGAAGACACCATGCTCAATAGGGGAGTTAAGGAAGTTTCAGTGGGGAAATGACTACTCATGGTTAAGGTACTTCTCTCTGGGTCCTAAAAATATCCTAAAATTAGACTGTGCTGATACTTGCACTCTCCATGACTATGCTGTCCTGTAATCACTGAACTGTGTATGTAGTAAACATGTTTTTTTTGGTTGTTTTTGTTTTTTGAGACAGGGTCATGCTGCATAGTTCAGGCAGGCCTTGAACTCACTATGTAGCTGGCCTTGAACTTGTGGTGATCCTCCTGCCTCAGCCTCCCAAATGCGGGATTACAGTGTGTATGCCACCACACCCAGCAACACATGAATTTTTTGTTGTGTGAAATATCTCAATGAAATGATTAAAAAGTAGCATTTTTGTTTTAGAAATAATGTGGGGAAATTTCAATATCTGTTGTACTGTCAGGAGTTTACTGTTAATTTTGTTGGGAATGAGAATAGTATTATGGGATGGGTTTACAACTCATTTGTTGTGGGTGCAAAATGCTCTTCAGAAAGATCTGTGATGTGCAGGTCCCTGACTCTCTGCTGGTGCTTCCTCTCTCCATCTATCTCCCTGGGGAAAACCAGGGACCGAACATCCTGAGCAGGAACTTCCCTATCTCAACACAGAGAAGTATCAGGCAGGGCCTGGAAGAGATAGCAGAACCTAAGGGGCTGCTCTACAGGCAAGAGCTATATACCAAGGGAGAAAGGCTCTTTCACTTACCTTGGGGTGTTGCAAACAGAGGCTAGTGCAAGCCAACAGGTCAGTCTCATGCTGAGGCTTTGGTGGACCATACACAGGCAAGGAAGATAGGGGAACCCTACTTCTGAATATAGTACCCAGGGACCTCCTTCCAGACCATGAGGTCCTTGGGTGGAGGTGAGCCTTTTGCAAAACTAGGCTGTAAAAACAAAGCAGCATCATAGACTTGACACCTTTTGGAAAGCAATGATATTCAGAGAAGTGATTTTGTCATATTTTTTCAAAGACCACAGCTGATCAGGTACCAAAGATGCTAAGATTAGACAATTATTGATCTGGTAGTCTGAAGAGAGGAAACAAAAAAAAATTTTTTTTTTGAGGAAACAAAATTTTAAAAGATGTGGGGATATAGCTCAATGCAAAGGCCCTGGATTCCATTTCCAGTATCACCAGAAAGAAACGAAGAAGGAAGGGACACAGGGAAGAAGGATGAAACGTAATGCTCCTTTTGCAAACCCCTATAAGTGAAGTGATGAAGTGGAACTAGTCTGTTTCTTCTGTAGGAAATTCTCTTTGACTAAGCTGACTCATGATAGGTGTGTAGTAGGCTGAATCATGGCCCCCACGTATATCCACATTGTAATCCCTGAAACCTGAAAATGTTACCTTATATGGCAAAAGGGTCTTTGCAAATGTTATTAAGTGTCTTTAGATGGGGACAGTTATCCTCAGGTGCCCAACATACTCATAATAACCCTTGTAAGCGGGAGGCAGGAGAGCCAGTGTCAGAGAAGGTGATGAGACAGAAAAGTGGAGGGGTATACTTTGAAGATGGAGGAAGGGCCCACAAAGCAAACTGTGGGTTGCTACTAGAAGCTGAAAAAAGAAATCGAAGAATCAGATCCATGTCCTAGAGCCTCCAGCAGGAACTGGCCCTGCCTCAGCTTGACTTCAGCTCTGTGAAATGGACTTCGGATGTCTGACCTCTGGAACTGTAAGAGATGTTTGTGTGGTTCCAAGTCATTTGTCATAGCATAATGCGACTAATACTCAGAAGTTATTCAGCGATGACAATGAAGTTGGCCTGGACAAAAGGGGCAGGGAGAGGAGGAAGAGTGAGAAACAGAGAGGCCTTGACCACACAGTGTCAGGCTGAAGGCTGAAGTGAGGCGAGGGCAGGCTCAAGATAAAATCTGCCCAGGAATTACCATAATAGTTGGAAAGTAGACTTTTGTTTAGACCCTCCAGGGACACCAAATGCTAGGAAAGCCAGTGAACTCTCAGTAAGCCTCTGCCCAAAAGACAGAAGCTACCTGTGACTGACAGACTCACCAGGATCTGTAGTTCAGGCAGAAGTGGCCCTGAGGTCAAGGCCTCAACTACTCAAGGCCTAAATACCTGTTTCCTTTGGGTGGGGCATGGGCCAAGTCCAAAAGCTAAAATGATCTAAAACACACAGTCCTGGAAGAACTGCTAAGAGTGTGGGAGCTTCCCAACTCTGGTACCGCTGATGCGACAGGCCAGATGAGTGCTGTGGGTGCTGTCCTGTGTACTGCAGGGCCTTCAGCAGCATCCACCAGAGGCCAGGAGCAGCCCTCCTTCCCTTAAGTCTTAACAATCCAAAATGTTCCTGGGCATTGCTAGATGTCCCCTGGGGGCAAGACCACTGCCAGGTTGAGCACCTCCCAGCAGGAACACTGAGCCATGGCTACTTAGAAGTTAGCTTAGATCTTCAAGCAAGCAGCTCTGGCAAGATGGATGGAGGACAGAGTGGAGACAGGCAGGAACCAAAGGCAAAGGGAAGAATGTGTGCCAAGGCCCTGCGTGTGCACTAGTCCCTTGGCAGTTAGGAGGAATGTAGATTTGGGGGGAGGTTAAAGAGTACAGGGTGCAGTTGGGAGGTGACTGGCAGACTTGACAATGCAGGTGTTTAGCAGGGATGCTACCTGCTCTTATTTATGCACGAGGTAGTGCACCAATCTCCAGGTGTTTCCCCTAACCTGACAAATGGCCAGCTTGCCCAGGTTATCTTATACATTGATCAGGTCTTGATTTCTACTTTGAGAAATGAGGTGGGTGGAATTATATCATCTCCCAGGCCTAGGTCTGGGGCTCTGATGTTATACAAATATATTTTGTTACTTTAAAAAGATGCTTTTTGAGGAACACTTTACATATCATAAAATTAACCCATTTCAATGATTTTTAGTAGAGTCCAGTTGTGCATCCATCCCTGTAATCTATTGTTAAACACTGTTATCATTCCAATCATTTTGTTACACTTGAAGTCAATGGTCTAGGTGAGAAAGGAGAGCAGGCACAATTCTCTTTACTTCCCCAGGGCAGCCTTTACACACTACTATTCCTCACTGTAGCTTTTCCTTGTCTTGTACTGGGGTTGTGGTAGCATATGGATTTTCTGTTTACAAATTGAAAGGTGCTTTGATATAAAAAGATTCCTCAAATGCAATTTTTCTTTCTGATATTAAGGATCAAACCCAGGGTTGTGCTATTAATGAGCTGTATCCACAGCCATCTGTTAATTTTTCAAGACACAGTTTTGCTGATTTACCCAGGATGGCCTTCAACTTATGATCCTCCTTCCTTAGCCTCCTATACAGCTCAGATTACAAGTATGTGGCATGATACCTGGCACTTCTTTCGTTTTTTGATAAAAGCACTGCCTACTTATTTGGCAACCTCTCCTCATACCAATGTGTATATAGTCTCTCTTGATTTGTCCTTTGTTATACAGATTGAGGAATTAGAAAAAGAATTTTAGGAATTTTTCAATGATCTTCTTGTGGTTGTTGTTTTGATTTTTGAAACAGGGTCTCACTATGTAGTTCAGGCTGGCCTTGAACTCAATAGGTAGCCCAGGCTGGCCTCAAACTTGTGGTGATCCTCCTGCCTCAGCCTCCCAAGTGCTGGGATTATAGGCACATGCTACCACATTGTTTTCCAATGAATACTGACTTTAAGGTATGGTAAAATGCTGAAGTATGCACATATCAGAAACTTGTGTGGATTCGCCAGGCGTGGTGGCTCACGCCCGTAATCCCAGCACTCAGGAGGCTGAGACAGGCGGATCGTTTTGAGTTCGAGACCAGCCTGGGCTACAAAGTGAGCTCAAGGCCAGCCTGAACGGCATAGTGAGACCCTGTCTCAAAAACACCAGGGCTGGGGATGTAGCTCACTGGCCTAAGTGCCTGCCTGGCAAGTGCAAGGTCATGAGTTCAATTCCCGGTGCCGCAAAAAAGAAAAAAGAAACTTGTGTGGAATGATAGCAAATGCATAACTCTATATGCTTCAACATATTTTGGAGGATAAATAAAGCAACAGATGGGGTAACAGGATGGAGCCACCTACTGGGTCATCTTGATTCTCCCTCAGTAGTCACTCCCATCTCTTGCAGACTGCAGGTCTTTTTGTCCAAACACCCAGACCTGACATCTCTGTACCCTGTTACCATGTGCTACTGGGCCCTGGCTAGCCTACCACAGGGCCCCTCACCAGCCACGTGTGCACCATTACCCCCCAAGGGCTGCTTGCTCTCCTTGCAAGTCACCAGTCTGCGATTTACATGCAAGTAGAAAGAGGAGAAAAACAAAGCCTTTCCCTGTGACTGCAGAGCATGCGATGCTTTCAGTCCCCATGGTGAAGCCTGTGATGCTGATGAAGATTTGAGCTCTGGCGAAAGCTTTTCCCACACTGGCTGCATTGGTATGGCTTCTCACCAGTGTGGATCCTCTGGTGCAGCTTCAGGGTGGACTGACGCCCAAAGCAGTTTCCACACTCCTCACAGGTATAGGGCCGTTCTCCTGTGTGGACCCTCTTGTGTCGTTTCAGTTCTGAATTCCATGTGAAGCTTTTCCCACAGTCATCACATTTGTAAGGTTTCTTGGCAGAGCGGGTGGCCTGGTGACCCAGCCGCTGCAAACGACTGCTCAGGCCTCTTTTCCCACCTTTGCTTTTCCTCAGCCCTCTCAGTGCATGGCCTTTAGGGGAGCTGCTGATGTATTCCAGTTCCCTGCAATGTCTCTGGTAGTGAGTAAATGGCTTCTGAGCATTTGGGGGGCTGACCTGCCTCCGTGGCAACCGGGGGTCACACATGTTTGCCCCTCTCACTTCTGGGCTCTGAAGACCATTCCCTTTGGCTCTGCCAGCTGGCACTGCACATGGCTTTGCTCCTTTGACCCCTTCCTGTTGTGGATTTTCCTTGTTGTCACTTCTTATTCTGGGGGTCTCTATAATTAAAAAGAATATGCTTCATTTTCTGTTAGAAGAAAGAACTTCAGCAAAAATGTTAAGAAATAACTGTGAGATTTCTCAGAGCATGCTTCTCCACTGGCAATGTGCATTACATTCCTTGAGGAACTTGTTAATATGCAGCCCCTACCCCCACCATTCCCAAAGCACTCAATCAGAATCTCTGGCTCCTGGAGTGTTAGTGATTTATATTAAAGTTGAAAACAAAGTTCTACAAACCCTTCCCTCCTTGTCTTTAAGAAAAGATTTACATTTCCCTATTTCTCTTTACCGAACTCATCGGAATGAGTATCAACTAATGAATGAAAAGAAGAGAATGAATTGCCGAGTGTGGTGGTGCATGCCTATAATCCTAGCATTTGGGAGGCTGAGGCAGGAGGATCGCCACAAGTTTGAGGCCAGCCTGGGCTACATAGTAAGTCCAGGCCAGCCTGACCTACATAGTGAGACCCTGTCTTCAAAAAAAAAAAAGAATGAATTGGCAGGGTCTCACTATGTTGACTAGGGTGACTTCAAACTCCTGCATTCAAATGATCCTCCTGCCTCAGCCTCCTTGAATTGCTGGAACTACAATTTACAGGTGTGCACCACTGTACCTGGCTAGTAATAGCCAAAAATTTTTTGTGTGCTGCTGTGGATTGAACCCTGGGCTTCACATACACTAGGCCAGCACTTTACAGTATACGGAGATTTTTTTATTTTATATTATTATTATTTTGTTTTTTCTGTGACAGGATCTCAATATATTGTCCAGGTCAGCCTTGAACTTGCTGGGTAGCCCAGGCTGGACTTTCGATCCTTCTGCTTTAGCTAACCAAGTTCTGGGATTATGGGTATTGGTACCACACCTGGCTTTTTTATTTTGAGATGGGGTTTTGCTAAATTGCCTAGGCTAACCTCAAACTTGTGATCTTCCTACCTTGGCTTCCAAGTAGCTGGGATCAGAGGTATGCACCACCATGTCTAGTTGAAAGAGCTAAAATTTGACACTGAAAACAATGATTTCAACAAATAGCTCTCATTTATATGAATACTAATCAATAATTCCCTTCTCTTCAAAGAATCTAGTGGTTTGTGTTTTCTTTCATTCAAAGGTGACAGCATATTTGTTTAGAAACAGAAATATAGCCTAGACATGTATGTTAATTACAGAAACGTCCTACCTTCTGATTACCAGGATTGAGGGGTAAACCATCAAACTGAGCTGGAATGGCCCATGGGAAGATGGAAAGTCTGAAGCAAGATCTCCTGTGAAGCAAAAGCTGTGTGTGTGTACTGTCTAATATGGCAAATGTGACCACATGGCTGTTGAGTATTTGAAATGTGGCTAGATAATGTGCCTGGGGAACTGAATTTTTAATTTTAATTAACTGAAATTGAAATTTAAAGACAGGTGTGGTGGTGCATCCCTGTAATACCAGTATTCAGAAGGCTGAATCAGAAGGATTGCTGAGCTCAAAGCCAGCCTGGAATAGACCAGCTTAAACTACATAGCAAGATCCTGTCTCAAAACAAAGAACAACAACAACAACAAAAAAAACAACAAAAATTCAAATTTAAATTTAAAAAAGCACGCCAAACAATTATAGCCAAATGACTTTAATCATGGTTCTTGCAATAATATATGAAGACAGAGTTATTTTTTCAATAAATGATGTTGGGACCAATGGACTTCCATAAGAAAAAGAATGAAGTTGGATGCTGGGTGTGGTGGTATATGCCTGTAATACCATCACTTGGAAAGCTGAGGCAGGAGGATTGCCATGAATTCGAGGCCAGCCCAGGCTGCAAAGTGAGTTTAAGGCCAACCTGAACTGCATAGGGAAAACCCTGTCTTGAAAAAGACCAAAAAACAAAACAAAACACCCAACAACAACAACAAAAAACCCAAGAAAGATATAATTTAGTATTTGGTTGTGTTATTTCAGGGATTTTTTGTTCTGTTTTGTTTTTGGTACTTTTGTCAAAGGAGTTGTTCATTTTTCTAACTTTACCAAACTTGGCAGCTTATACCTCAGTAGATACAGCCATGCTTTAAATCACATAACTGCAGACAGACTGGAGCAATACTACTTTTAAAGGTTTTTTTTTTCTTTTTTCTTTTTTTAAGACTGTTAAGGCAGTAGGGAAAAAATAACATAATTCTGTGTAGGCTTTTTCCAAAGTTCAGTGTACTCTGTGCAGATTTTCGATTCTCAGAATAAATGTTTTTCACAGAAAAAAAAAATGGAAGTTGGATTTTGCTATGGTCTGAATGTTTATTTCTCCTCACAAATTCACAAGCTGACAACCCCCAGTGAAACTGTATTGGGAAATTGAGTATCTGGGAGGTGATTAGGTTATGAAGATGGATCTTTTTAGAAATGAGATGAGTGTCCTTATTTTAAAAAATGCCAGAGAGAACTTGTTTGCCCCTCTGGTTTTTCAGCTACATGAGGATATAGCACGTGGCATCTATGATGATCTCCCCACATACGTGCATATACACACACACACTGTATCTGTTGGTGACTTCATCTTTAACCTTGGACTTCCCATCCTCTAGAACTGTGAGCAATAAATGTCTGTTGTTTATAAATTATCCAATCTAGCTGGAAGTGGTGAACATTCCTGTAATGCCAGCACTCAGGAGGCTGAGGCAAGAGGATGACCACCACAAGTTCAAAGCCAGCCTGGGCTACATAGTAAGTTCAAGGCCAGCCTAAACTACACAATGAGACCCTGTCTCAAAACAAAAAACAAGAAAACTAAACAACGACAACAACAACAAAAAAAAACACAAGAAAATCAAACACACATGCACAAAAAGGAAAAATTTTAAAAATTACCCGGTCTAAAGGACTTTGTTATAGTAGGTTGGATGGACAAAGTCCATCCATTGATAAGTAAGTAAACAAGGTATGGCCTATCCATGCAATGCATTATTATTCAGTCATAAAAAAAATGGAACACTGATCTTATATTACAACATGGATCTAACAACTACATTATGCCAAAGGGAAAGAAGCCAATACAAAAGGTCACAGATTGCATAAGTTCACTTACATGAGATGTCCCCAGAATAAGCAAAGCCACAGAGGTAAGGAAAGATTAGTAGTTGCCAGCAGGCTGTGAGGAGGGTAAGTTGGGGAGTGATTGGTAATAGTGAGTTCCCTCTTGAGGTGGTGAAAGGCTATGGATTAGACAGTGGTAATGGCAGTACAACCTTGTGACTATATTACCCACTGAACTGTGTGCTTCCAAAAGGTAACTTATGATATGTGGATTCAATTTTGTTTTGAGACAAGGTCTTGCTATGTAGTCCAGGCTGGCCTTTAACTCACTATGAGCCCAGGTTGGTCTTGAACTTGCAGCAACCCTCCTGCCTCAACTTCCCGGGTGCTGAGATTACGGGCATGCACCAACATGCCTGGCTCAGGTTCTTTTTTTCTATTAAGTTGTATGAGTTCCTTAGAGGTGTGCGCCACCAGGTTGGCTGTGAATTACACCTCAATAAGAAAGCTTCAATAGCCGCACCCGGCTAGCGGTGCCTGTGTTGGATAGCGCACTTCAGAAGGCAGCAATGGTGGCCCTACAGGGTGAGCAGCAGGGATTCTACCATTCTGGAGAGCTAAGAAAAGGAGATGAGAGACAGCACATGCATACCTGCTGCCTTTCTTGAAGCAGGACAAGAGAGTGCATGATCCACCCTCTTCAGGACCACAAGGGCCTAAGGTTATGGGGCAAGACCTCATCCAGGGTCACAAGCCTTGCTACTGGATGTTTCAGGTCTCCATTTCCTGAGTTCTAAAAACAGTTAAACCAATGTACAATGAAATGAATATTTACATTCCCCCCAAATTCCTATGTCAAAACTGTAACTCCCAAGGTGATGGACTTCAGTTACGAAGCTCTGCCTTCAGTGGGACTTGTGTCCTGCGATTAAGGAGGCCCAGAGGAGTTTGTGTCCCTTTCTGCCATGTTGAAGACACAGCAAAGTTGGCAGTCTGCAACCCGGAAGAGGACCTTTTCCAGAACCCAACCATGCTGATGCCTTGATCTCAGACTCCAGCCTCTAGCACTGTGAGAAATAGGTTTTGGTTGTTTCTAAGCTACCCATTCTCTAGGAGTAGAGCAAGTAGGTCAGTCTATGAAACAAAGTGTCACAATAAGTGTAGCAAATGTTAAGGAAATAAGGCTCTAATCTTGTAACTCTAATCTCTAGCTTGCTAATTGTACCCTATATTTACATCACCAAGACTGGCCAAGTGTCACTGTCAGTCAGCCAGTCTTAGCAGTCATAGGGCTGTATGGAACAGGGCCAGAAATTAACACTGGTGTCATACCAGAGACAAAGAAATAGACACGAGAGTTTAAAGCACAGCAATGTCATAGAGGAGGAAAAAGAACACAGAGTGTGACCTTCTCTCTATTAGGCAAAACATTTCTTTCAACCCTTCTAAACATGGGATCACGTTAAGTAATGAAACTCAGTAAAAGTCTGCATGGAAGTTCACCAGTGCTTATATTTGGATTTGTCTTTATTGTAAGAACCTCTGAAAGGGACAGAAAAGTAGATACTAGAATAATCCTGCCAGGCATTGGCTTGTCAAATATTCATGAACATAAAATAATATAAACATACTGATTTATAGTATCATTGCCATTGTAAATAGTGAAATTTTTTAGGGAATAAACATCTAGTATTACAAAAAACATTAAAAAGGCAGACATGCATGTGCACACACACACACATATACCGCCGGTCTAAGTCTTCGCAGAACCATGAGATATTTTAATGAAGATAAAGAGCTGAGGCAAAAAAGAGAGAAGGCAGTGTGTTTACCTGTCCCAGTCAACTTGGGTGCTGGTTCCAGGAAGAGCTGGGATTTCTCCCAGTGTTGAGGGCTCAGCTGATCCTGAGATTCTTCCTGGGAAGACTCCTCCAGAGAGCTCTCCCTGAGATCGCGCCTAGAAGTTTGTAGCTGAAAGTCTGGCAGTTCCTGTTCTCCAAGCTGAGATCCAGTTTTCTCCAACAGCACCTTCTGCCCCTGCATACAAACGGCCACCTGGAAACAAGCCCCATCCATTAACATGCCATCTGTTAGGACCAACTGAGCAGCATTCTTGCTCACTGCTATGCAATGATCCTTTACTTTGGGAACTTCTGATAATGGCCTGGAGGTCAACTTGATGTAGACCATTTAAACCCTTGAAAGATGCCAAAGGAAGGCTC
>RJWT010037034.1:0-13127 GCA_004365215.1 Cuniculus paca | reverse complement strand
GAGTTCAACACCCAATGCAGTCTTTCTTCCCAACAGAAACCTCCCAAACCTGGTCTTTACCAGTAAATTTCTATCAGCCTTCTGGTCTTCTGAGCTCTCACCAGAATCTCCTATACAGAACGGCCTAAGGCATTCCAGTGCTACTCTTTCAGGTGACATCTCTGAACCTTTCCAAACTTACCACAAGCCATTTTCAAAGGCTCTTGAACTACATGGTCAGGTACAGTCACAACAACAGCCTCACTCCCAGTACCAAATTCTGTCTTGGTTACTTTTTTCTTACTGCTGGGACAAAATACCTGACACCCAAAATTAAGGAAGGAAAGGTTTATTTAGCACACAGTCCATAATCAGCTGGCTCCAGGCCAGAGTGGCATGGCACTGGGGCAACACTTTAAGGTGGCAAAAGACAGTAAAGCAACAAGAGCAAAAGGGGATGAAGAGAGCAAGCCTCTTTTTCTCTTATATTGTAAGCAGGCTATGCCCCTTAGGTGAGTATAGCACTCACACCATCTTGGTGACCTCCTCTTGCACAGGCTAAGGATGGTACAAAGTAAGGACTCTGGCTCCCTGCTGAGTCAGTTAGTTAAACTTCTGACCTTTTCAAATTGACACAGTGGACAATATCTTAGAGAGGTAACAGCATGGCCTTTACACCTTAGGATGGAGAACTGCTGAGTTACTTAGTTAAGCTTCTAGACTTCTCAAGTTGACACAATGTATCAACCATAACAGGAATCTCTCTAACACCCAAGAAAATTATCTTTTGGGAGTTCTTTCCCAGCTCAGTAAGTTGGTGTAGTAGGGAAGATTCCCCCACTACTCTTACTGGGTGAGTCAGCCCTTTTATGATGGGAGGAGGCCTGATGTACAAAATCTCAGAAGAGGAACAGCCTGTGTTCTTATCAGGTTGTTTTTTTGTTTTGTTTTTTTTGGCACCAGGGATTGAACTCATGACCTCTCACTTGGCAGGCAGGTGCTTAGGCCACTGAGCTAAATCCCCAGCCCTTGTCTTTTTGAGACAGGGTCTCACTATGCCATTTAGGCTGGCCTTGAGCTCACTTTGTAGCCCAGGCTGGTCTCGAACTTGCAATGATCCTCCTATCTCAACCTCCCGAGTGCTGGGATTACAGGTGTGACCCACCATACCCAGACTTACCAGGAGTTTGAGGAGCACAATGGGCAAGGTTCAGACCCGGGTGAGTCCTGCCCCTCAATAGTTTTCCTAGCCTTGTCTTTAGGGTCCTATTCATTCTCTCTACTTTTCCTGAGCTCTGGGGCCAATAGGCGACATGAAGTTTCCAATTAATTCCCAATAATCATCCACCCCTTGGACTACTAATGCCATGAAAGTGGATCCATTGTCAGATCCCATGCTCAAAGGAACACCATAGTGGGGAATGATCGCCTGTATCAACCATCATGTCACTTCTTAGGTCGTTTCAATCTGGCAAGGGAAAGCTTCTATCCATTTGGAATAGGTGCAAACCAAGACCAGGAGGTAGTAGAAATCTCCACATTTAGATAGTTAGGTGAAATCAACTTGAATATCTTCAGGCGGAGCTGACCTCACATTTTGGACTCCTGCTGGGGTCCCTGGGCTGACTGGAGTTGTGCTGGGTGCAAGTGACACAGAATTGAACAATCTGTTTAGTCAAGGCAGTCATCCAGGGGCTGTAGAGATACCAGCTAAGGCGAATTGCTAGTTTTTCTCTCCCTGTGTGGGTGGTCTCATGAGCCATCTGTAACAGCTGGGGCCCCAGGTGGGCATCACCACTTGACCATCCAGGAGCCTATACTATCAGTCCGGTCCCTTAGCTTTTCTCATCTGGCTCCCAGGGAACTGTGGCAAGCAGTATAGTGCCTGGTCTCACACTGGTGGCTTAGGCCTCACAGTCAGCCTTGTTGTTCCCCAATTACTATTTAGATTTCCCTTTCTGGTGCTCTTTGGAATATACAACAGCAACTTCCTTGGGACCCCAGACTGCCTCTAAGAGTTGAAGACTATCTTGAGGGTATTTTGTTTCTCCCTTGCCAGGAGCAGGCCTCTTTCCCTATATAGAGTCCCATGTATGTGTAGAGTTAGGAAGGCATACTTCAAATCAGTGGATATTAGTCTTTTTCCTTTTCCTAACTCCAGCACTTTGGTTAGGGGGGTTAATTCTGCCCTCTATGCCAAGGATCCCTCTGTGGCAATGGTCAAGATTCTACAACCTCCATTAAGGTGACAACTACATAGCCAGCCTGCCTCTTTTCTTCATCTATGTGGCTGCTCCCGTCCACAAAATCTCTAAATCAGGCTGCTTAAGGCACTGGTTGAGTAAGTCCTACTGGCTGGAGTAGACCTGTTCCACAGAACTCCTTACAGTCATGTTGGGGTCCTTCATGTTGGGGGAGAAGGGTGGCTGGATTCAAGTTGTTAGAAACTTCGACTGGGATTTGAAGATTCCCACTCAGCAAATTCTGATATTGGGTCAGCCTCAAATTGGTGAGCTAGTGGCAGCCTTTAGCATTCATAAGAATGACCACCATGTGTGGAACTTGCACTCACAAATCCTGGCCTAGAGCTTGCTTGTCAGCTTCCTTGGTTGGGAGGGCAGTTGTAGCGAAAGCCCTCAAGCAAAGAGGCCAACCCTGTGTTACCCCATCCAGCTGTTTTGACAAGTAGGCCACTGGCCTTTCCCAAAAACCAAGGGTCTGCACTAGCACCCCAACAGCCATTTTTGTTTTGTTTTGTTTTCCCATTCGGTCACACAGAGGATGCAAGACTTGCTTAGGTGAGGGAGGCCTAATGCCAGTGCCTCTTTTTTTTTTTTTTTTTTTTTTTGCGGCACCAGGGATTGAACTCATGACCTCGTGCTTGCCAGGCAAGTGTTTAGGCCACCGAGCTAGATCCCTGGCCCTTGTGTTTTTGAGACAGGGTCTCACTATGCCGTTCGGGCTGGCCTTGAGCTCACTTTGTAGCCCAGGCCAGTCTCGAACTTGCAACAATCCACGTGTCTCGGCCTCCCGAGTGCTGGGATTACAGGCGTGAGCCACCATGCCTGGCTGCCAGTGCCTCTTGAAGCTTCTCCTTTAGGGCCTTGAAGGTGGTTCACTATTTTTTTCCCAATTCACAAGTTCCTTTTCCCCACTTTTGGCTTCATAGAGGGGTTTGGCTTCATAGAGCATAGTTGGGGAGCCATATTCTGCAGAAACCCGAGGCTCCCAAGAACTCCCATAATTGCTTCTGGGTCTTGGCCATGTTTTTTTTTTCCAGCACCAGGAATCGAACTCATGACCTCATGCTTGCCAGGCAGGTGCTTAGACCACTGAGGTAAATCCCTGGCCCTTTTTCTTTTCTTTTCTTTCCTTTTTTTTTTGTCTTTTTGAGACAGTTTCACTATGCAGTTCAAGCTGGCCTTGAATTCACCTTGTAGCCCAGGCTGGCCTCAAACTCACAGTGATCCTCTTGCCTCAGCCTCAGGCATGTTTTGTATCACTGCCTCCCCAGCTGTCCCCAACTTCTTCTCTTCCTTGCCTAGATGAAATCCCGGGTATCTGACCTCCATGCAGCACTACTGTGTCTTTTTTCAGGACACGTTGTATCCCTTCTGGCACGGGTCTCAGAGAAGCTCCTCTGTGCCTTTCTTGTATCCTTAGGTTTTATGTCCTAACAGGAAGTCATCAACACACTGCAACAAAGTGCATCCCAGAGTCTGTGCAGGGAATGAATGAAGATCTCATGCTAAGGCCTCCCCAGAAATGGTCAGGGAGTTCTTAAAACCATGTGGCAGCTGAGTCCAGGTGAGTTGGTCATGTTGTCCATTACTGGCTGATCTCCACTGGAAAGCAAAGATTGGCTGGCTCTCAGGGGGAAGTATATGCAGAAGAAGGCATCTTTCAAATCTAGGCAGGTAAATCACTTTACTGAAGCTGGCAACAGACCTAGTAGAGTGTAAGGATTTGGAATGGTGGAGTGCAGGATCACTGTGGCCTCATTGATTACTCAGAAATCTTGGACAGTGAGATAGTCCCTGGTGTCTTCCTGACTGAAAGGAGAGACATGTTCCAGGGTGACTGCGAGGGAACAAGGATCCCACAGGTTTGTAGTCTAAGTGAGGCTGAATTCCTCCCTGGGCTTCCTGAGGGATTTTTGTATTGATGCTGAGCAACCTGCATGGCACTCAGCTTGAGTTCTACCTTGACTGGGGGCTGATCTATGGTCAGGCCAGGTGGGTTGTCTTCTTTCCAGACTTGGGGCCATTGTCTAAGCAAGTCCCTGTCTCCCTCAGGGACCTTCCAGACTGGCCTGTCTTGAATCCTCCATCCCTCTTCCCGAGGGACAGTCAGAGTCAAGATCAGCCTCAGAAGTGGCAGTTCAAAATGTATTTCTCCATTCCTTAAGTCACTTTTTGCCCTTAACTTGGGCAAGAAATTTCTCCTAAAGAGGGGAACTAGTCAATCTGGCATGTACAGGTTGTATTACTGGCATGTACATGATGTATTATTTTGTGACCTTCTCTTACAAATCCACATCTGGCAAAAAGCTGTGGCTTTAGATCACCCTGTGGCCTCTTTGATATCAACAGGCCATCGACCTAGGGCCTCTTAGGAGACATCACAACAAAATAGTCCACCCCTGTCTATCAGGAATTTTATTGGCTTGTCTCCCACCTCATAGACCATGGGCTCTGTGGGCGATCAGGAACCTAATCCCTCTCAGTCCTCAAAGAGAGAGTTTTCTCCTACTGTGAAAGCTAAGCTGGTCGCCCCTGGGTCCTCTGCTTGCTCAGTATCTTTTTCTTTAGTTTTGGGCACTCACACTTGTAATGGCCCTTTTCCTTGCATTAGTGCACTGATGCTTCTCCAGGGGTTGATGTGGCTTGTAAGTGCAGCTCCCTTCTTTTGCTTTCCTCTATGTGTGTCTGAATTTTCTGTCAGTCTGCCTACCACAGTTGCAGCAATGCGATTGGCCTTTTGTTTTATCTGTCATTCATCCTCTCTGAATTCTTCCACATCTTAGTTGACAAATACCTTGTTGGTGACTTCCAGAAGTTGGGCTGTATTCATACCTGCAAAGCCTTCCAGCTTCTGCAGCTTTTGGGGGGATGTCCCCAGCACTGTGGCTCACAAAGGCTGTGTTAATCATCCTTTGGTTCTCAGGGGCCCCTGAGTCAGATTGTGTGTAGCAGCAGTATGCCTCACACAGTCATTCTAGGAATGTGCTCAGACTTTCATCTGGTCTCTGGAGGGTCTCTCCTATCTTGGCAATATGGTCACTTTCTGGCCTCCACGTCTCAGTCCTTGTAACAGGGCAGTGTGGTAATCTATCAGCTGTTTCATTTGTTTGGGGACATTGGGGTCCCAGTCTGGGTCCTCTCCAGGGAGCTGCTGTCTAACACAAGCACTTGGATAAAGGGTGCCTGCGGGGGAATTTTCTTGCAGCCACTTAGTAGCAGCACCCAGAACATGCTGGTTCTCCTCACTGCTAAAGAAAGTAATCAGAAGCTGGTGGCAGTCAGGCCAAGTGGGGTTATGAGTCTGGAAGATGGACTGGAGCCAGTCAATGAGTGCTGTGGCCTCTTGGTGTATGAGGGAATGGTGTCTCCAATTCAGTAAGTCAATGGTAGTGAAAGGCTGATAAATGAAGGTAGATTGCTCTGGGGCCCTGGCATCTCTGGGTGGACCATTGGAGCCTCCCTTGATACTTCCTAGAGAGGGAGCTGGAGTTCCAACTCAGAGAGCTACAACCAGAAGACATCTCTGTTGTGGCCAGAGAGGCAGGCAAGCCTGGCGATGGGAACTTGAGGCCAAATCCCAAGCCTGACCCAGTGTGTGGTGGGGTGGGGGCACAGGACAACCCAGAGGAGCATGTCAAGGGTAGATAGATTTTGGCACTTTTTGGCCAGACAGGTTCTGGTCTGGCAGTGGGGCAGTCTCGGGGGCTGGATGCCGGGGTGCTGAAGGTCTCTGGCTCTGGCCTCAGGCCAGTGTTCTCCAGGTATGAGGGGGTGGCTACACTAGAAGGGGGCTCTCTGAGTCACCTGAGATAATAGGTGATGTTCCTTTGGGGGGCTATGTGTTTTAGCAGGTGAAAGTAGTAACCAAAACTCGGGAAAGATGCTCCTTGACTAAGGTGAGGGGGACAAAAAACTAGCTGCAGTCATGAATCCACATAGGGAAACTGATCTGGGTGTCTGGGATTTGCAACAACCTGCCAAACCTTCTGGACCAGAGCCCTTTCCAGTGAATGCTGGGCCAGCCACTCAACCTGGAAGGATGGCCTTTGCACCTCACAGAGGGTCTAGAGTTTCTCAGGAGTGAGAAACTATCCATAGTCCCCACTAAATTCCTTTTTAAAATTTTTGATTAAGCCAGGCATGGTGGCTTACGCTTGTAATCCCAGCACTCGGGAGGCTGAGACAGGAGGATCATTGTGAGTTCGACCAGCCTGGGCTACAAAGTGAGCTCAGGGTCAGTCTGAACGGCATAGTGAGACCCTGTCTCAAAAAGACAAGGGCCAGAGATCTAGCTCAGTGGCCTAAGCACCTGCCTGGCAAACACAAGGTCGTGAGTTCAATCCCCAGTGCCGCAAAAAATAAAATAAAAAATAAATAAATAAAAATTTTGATTATAACCTCTAACCAAGTGGACTTGCTCTGATTCCCTCTCATGGCTCCTGCCACCCACAGAGAAACATCACTTTGTCCATTCACCAGCCAATCTCCTTGCAAAGATACCTCAGGCCCCTCTTAGCACTAGCAGGCCAGTGATCCTGGCCATCTCACAGAGCTGCCCTAAGCCATATGAAGATGGCCCTGGAACAGGAGCTCAAGACTCTACACCTCACTTCAGCCCTATGCCCCCAAACCAGAGTTTGGAGTGCACTGTGTGTCTCATTCACACATATTCCACAAGACTCCCACCTGCCAGTGGCAGCCTGAAGTGTTCTGGTGTAACTGCCCTTCTGGCAACTAGTTGGGGAACAAAAGAGGATGATCAGTCCTCTCTGGCAGCCCCTTCTGAGAGATTTTCCTCCAAAGCGGAGATCCTGTTCCAGATCCCCTTCTAAATCAGGGCCCCTGTGCTTACTGTGATTCAGACGTCTGCCAGATGTCATTTGGTCCTCTCCATATGAGGACCTCCTTGGACAGCCCGCTAGGGCTCTTGGCTGGCAGTGCAGGGAGGCCTCCCACAGGACGGGAAATCTGCTGGGGTGTGCTCAGCAGAGGTTTGCCATCTGGCCAAGCTTCCTGCTCTGTCCATCCGCTGGGGAGGTAATTGACCACAGGTGGTTGTGTCAGAGCCCAACACTTCCTGGTCAGGGAACTAAATGAAGCAAGAGACAAACAAGACCCCAAAGCCACTTGGACACAAAGCAGGAGAAAGAGGATCTTTAATTTGCCAAAGTCTCTGCAAGGGACTCACATCTCCAGAACTTCAAACAAAGCTGTGTCTCTACTTTTATATTGTTTCTTCTCTACAGGGCAATTTTTCAGCACAAAGCCAGGTTCCAGAAGCAGAGCGGTGATTAAGCGGGTGAACAGTGATCAAGGGAGAAGGGAGAGCAGGGAGTTTTCACAGAATTTTCCGAGTCTCTCATGCTCTACATTTTAGAAGCAGCTGTACATAGCCAGGCTCATAACCATCAACTTCCTCACAGAGCTGAGCTGTGTAGTTAATCCATAGTCACCCAGTTTCATCCAGAGGGCGGTTTCCTCTCAATATGAGGCAAATAGGATTTATGGAACATGCCACCATTAATCTAAAAATAAAGTGCTGTAACACTTGGGGCTTCAGGCAAAGGCGGTAGCAGTGATATTTGAGAAAGACATTTTGAGGGGGGGACTGTGGAGCTACTTTAACAAAGAAAAACACTGAAACAGCTCTATGATCTTGAGAGACAGGGTCCAGATTGTTTTATTAGGACTATGTATGTGAAGTTTAAGTACCTGTCTATGTAGCACCTCAGAAAGTCAAACTAGTCTGGCATGGTGGCACATGCTGTAATCCCAGCACTCAGAGTTCAAGGACGAGTTGGGCTACTTAGTGAATTTAAGGCTATCCTTAACTAAATAGAGAGACTTTATCTCAAAAAACAAAGAGCTGGGCCAGGGATTTAGCTCAGTAGTGCAAGTACTTGCCTGGTAAGTGCAAGGTCATGAGTTCGATCCCAGTACCAAAAAAAACAAAAAACAAAAAACAAAAAACAAAGAGCTGTGCTGCACCAGGCATGGTGGCACATGCCTGTAACTCCAGCACTCTAGAAGTTGATGCAGAAAGATTGGTGTGAGTTTTAGCGAGACTGAGTTACATAGTAAATTTAAAACCAGCCTGAATACATAATGAGACCCTGTCTCAAAAAAAAAAAAAGTTGGTGGCACACACCTGTAATCTCAGCACTCAGGAAGGCTGAGGCAGGAGGATAGCTGTGAGTTCGAGGGCTACATATTGAGACTCTGTCTCAAAAAAACTAAAAAAAAAAAAAAACCACAAAAAGCAAGGTATGGTGAAACATGCCTGTAATTCCAGTACTTAGGAGGCTGAGGCAGGAGGATCATCATGAATTTGAGGTCAATTTGGACCACATAGTGAGCTCAAGGCCGGCCTGAACTGCATAGCAAGACCCTGTCTCAAAAAACCAAGCCAAACCAGTATATAAAGGAAATCTGAGGTAGTGGATGGGAGTGTAGTTCAGTGATAGAGCACTTATGTTGCATAGGCAAGACCCTGGGTTGATCCCTGGATGCAGGGAATGGGAGGGAGTATGGCAGAAAGAAACGTTATTGGGAAAGAATAAAGTACTTTCATTTCCTTTGCATCTCACAGGTAGACTAGTAGAGTGTTGTGGGGCACACCTGTAATCCCCGCAGTTGAGAGGCTGACGCAGGAGGATCGCTAGGAATTTAAGGCAGGCTTGTCCTACATAGTGAGTTCAAGGCCAACCCGAACTACAGGGTGAGGCCCTGCTTGAAAAAACAAAAATGGCCGGGTGTGGTGGCTCACACCTGTAATCCCAGCACTGGGGGGCTGAGACAGGAGGATCATTGTGAGTTCGAGACCAGCCTGGGCTACAAAGTGAACTCAAAGCCAGCCTGAACGGCATAGTGAGACCCTGTCTCAAAAAACACAAGGGCTGGGGATTTAGCCCAGTGGCCTAAGCACCTGCCTGGCAAGCACAAGGTCATGAGTTCAATCCCCAGTGGTGTGAAAAAAAAAAAAAAGTTAAATAAAAACAAAGAAAGTACTAGACTTATTTGCTTTTCCACTTTACATAGACCTGAGAGCCAGACACTAGACCTAAAGTCATGCAGCTAATAAACCCACTTGAACCCAGTCTCAGCACTCTTTTTTCCCCCCAATTTTTATTAGTCCATGTTTGCAGTACATAATGATTCAATATGGAAATCACTGCATGAACATAGCACATTTCATTCTTCTTTTTCGCCCTTTCCTCCCACCTTTTATTCATCAGCATCAGATTCATTTATCTTATAAATCCTTATAAAGGGGCAGGGTGTGGTGACATGCCCCTGTAACCCCAGCACTGAGCTGAGGCACGAGATCACTTTGAGTTCGAGACCAGCGTGGACTATAAAGCAAGATCTTGTCCCCTCACAAAAGATAAGAAAGAAAGAAAGAAAGAAAGAAAGAGGAAGGAAGGAAGAAAGAAAAAGAATGGCAAGGTTTATTTGAAAAAGTAAGTGAACAGTGAAGGAGAAACTGGCTCTGCAGAATGCGCTTGTGCTAAGTAGAAAAAGAAAAAGCAAGATAAAAGTATCCTGAAGAAAGCAGGGCAGGCTATTGTGAGGAAAGCTACCATAGCAAGCTTTTTTTGGCCTGTGTCCTATTATACTGTCCAAATTTTGAGGAAACCCCAAGAGAACTCCCACATACCGGTGCTGAGAGGCAGTGCAGGGTTCCCATTCCCTAAGGCTGACCTCAGGTCTAGGTTATCCTACTGTCTTGGTTACTTTTCTCTCATTGCTGAGACAAAACACCTGACACCCAAAATTAAGGAAGGAAAGGTTTACTTAGCTCAGTTTGTGGAGGCTTCAGTCTATAATCAGCTGGCTGCAAAGCAGGGTGGCAGGGCACAGGAGCAACTATTAAAGGTGGCAGAAGACAGCAAAAGCAGCAAGAGCAAAAAGCAGACAGTGCAAACCTCTTTTCCAGGTAAGCAGGTTACCACTCCCTAGGGTGAGTGTAGCACTCACAACATCTCCCTGCCCTCCTCTTACAGAGGATGAGGATGTTTACAAAGGAGGGACCCTGGCCCCTGTTCAGTCGCTTAAACTTCTAAACTCAAATTGACACAATGTATCAATCATTACACCTACTAAAAACCTGCTCAAGTTCTTAGGAGTTCACCTGCAAGGCTTTGGGAACTGTTCTGCACATGTTTTCCAGGATCTTATAATTAACAGGTCATGCCTACTTCCCCAGCTAGCTTTGCCATGCCCTAATCTCCTATCTTCATGCAGTTCAGGCTGGTTTTGAACTATGTAACTCAGGCTGGTCTCAAACTCACAGCAATCCTCCTGCCTGGGCCTTCCAAGTACTGAAATTACAGGTTTGTACCACCATGGCCAGTTGAAATACATTTCTTTCTTTATTCATCTGTTGATGGTCATATAGTCTGCTTCTATGCCTTAGCTATTATGAATCATGTTGCTTACAAACATGGGTACGGATGCATCACCGTGAAATGATGTCTTAACTTTTTTAGTATGATGCTTAGAAGGGGAATAACTGGGTCAAATGAAATTTCTATTCTTAGTTTTTTGAGGACGCTTCCTCCGCTCCCAGCATTTGTTACTGATAGCTTTTTCTTTCTTTCATTTTTTTGGTTGAGACAGGGTCTCACTTTGTAGTGCAGGCTGGCCTCGAACTCATCGCAATCCTCTGTGTGTCCTGGGTTAACAGACATTTGCCACCACACCTGGGTTGTTGATTTCTTGATAATAGCCATTCTTTCTGGAATGAGATGGAATCTGTGTTAATTTGCATTTCCCCAATGGCCAGCAATGTTGCACATTTTAAAAATGTATTTATTGCCTGTCTGTACTTCGGAGAAGTGTTTATACATTTCAGATGTCCATGGGTTTTCAAATTTTCAGGTAGACTTTATCTACAGGATTAGTTCTGCCAAACTATCTAGCAATTAACAAAAGGGGAAGAGTGACACAGTTCATCTGTGTAGGGTCGACTGGGAGCATAGAGACAGGAGCAAGAGTCATGTTATCAGGGTGTCTGGGATATTCCCGCTTCTGTGGGAAAGAGAAAGTGCAGCTTCGCTCGCATCCCTAGGCCGCCAAGTACCCCCGCCCCCCTTTTACGGGGCGGACGGGGGCAGGGAAGAGGGAATGCAGTAGGTGTCAAAACGCTACATCTCAATGGTAAATCTTGAAGCTTTAAGGAGGGTCCAAAGGACTGGCAGGGCAACCTACTGTTCCTTTTGTTTCCCCCCGCCTTCCCGCTCACCCAGCCCAGAATCCACAAACAGGCGATAATCCAGAGACCAGCGAAAGGACACGCCACGCAAATACCAGCAAACACTACCCGGCCCACAATGCCACAGGGCATCCAGCCAATGGGCTTCATCTTGCTGCGCAAACGCAGTGGCCTCCCGTTCCCACGGAGCCACAGGCGAGTGTCTACCGCGGAAGACTACAAGTTCCAGCGGGCCACAGCCCAGCAGGCTCCGCGGGCAAGATGGCCGCGCTAAGAGCAGAAGCTGAGGTGAGCTGGAAATAGGCCTGGGCTCCCGGCCGGAGCGCCTCGAGACCCTACCCAACAAATGCAGATGAGCTCTGCCCGCTGCAGCCATGGGGTCGTCCTGATAGAACCTGTGCCCTGATAGACAACCCCGGAACTTTGCCGCCCTGGACAGGAACTACCGGCAGGGCTACAGAGTCAGCGCTGGTAGAGCACCTCCTGTTCTGGCAGGTGCGACCCTGACTGCTCCATGCCCGCGAGCACGGGGAGGCGGGGCTTCGCCCAGGGTCGGCACCTTTGCTGGTTGTTGTGCGCTGTCACCTTAAAGCTCTGGTAAGGAGGGAAAAGGAGGGCGGGCGAGGACCCTCCCCCGCGGATGGGGGACACCTCCTGGACAACGAAGGTGGGTGTGCCATGTTTTCTGGCTTCTAACTTTTGCTCCCTCCCCTCTCTGCTGCAGCCAAGCAGAGGCTCCCGTTCAGGAGGAAAAACTGTCTGGTGAGTGATTTTCTAGAAACCCGAAACCTTGTAATTTTTGGCTTTTAATCTCTTCCTCGTATACCAAGAGCACAAGGGAAAGAGGACAGCAGCACATGGGACGAGGGCGCGCGCTTCGTTGGGAAGGTGATGGGTAGAGTTTTGGAAGAAATGTTTTTTGAAGAGGGGCGCTGGCATTTTTCTCCCCGTTTAGTGAGCACCTCTACTTTGCCGTGCTGGCTGGCGGAAGAGTTCGTGGTGGCAGAAGACTGCGCTCCGTGTTCTACTTTCCAGGCTGTAAGTATCTGCTTTCTGTCTTTTCCCCACGTCTAACCAGTCCTCAAGTGTCATTATGCAAGCCTTTGCATTGTCTTTTCTTGTCTTTGTAGTCTCGGTGGATGTCCAGCTATGAACTTGTTTCTTCCCCCAGAAGATCTGCTCCATTCTTTCCATGTTGTTTATTCTCAATATAGCGGGCTCTGGAATTTATCTTTATCTCTCCTAACGCCTGCCCTTTCCAACATGCATGCCTAATCACACAACTATCACCCCCCCCATCCGTACCAGAATTCTCTATTAGCTCTGGCTGTTGCAGTTAGGTACCTGCTGCTGAATGGCAGTCCCTTTGCTTCTGCTGCCTCTTCCTAACACAGGCTTTGGTCCTTTTGCTGACAGAAAACCATCCCCGAGTGTGGTTCTACAGGATACATAGAGAAAATCACATGCAGTGCATCTAAGAGGAATGAGTTCAAAAGGTAAGAATTGTTTCTCTTCTTTGAAACTACTTCCTTTGATCCTGTGACTTAGGTAAACAGTCATTTCTCTTTCTCCTGGTCTAAGGGTGGTGTGCTATGTATTGGAAAGAGAAAGGATTTTTTGACACAGGGTGTTGCTGTTCAGTTCAAGCTGGATTCAAAACTCAAGGCAGTCCTCTTGCCTGAGCCTCCTAA